>MU226835.1:856462-895882 GCA_018584345.1 Thuja plicata | reverse complement strand
TATATATATATATATATATATTTCTTCTCTTGGCTCCATACCTGCAAACCAAAATCAACTAACATAGAAAACAAAAAAATCCACTCTTAGGGTTTGGAGGAACAAATGGAGTGGAGAAAAAAAAAAAGAATGTTTCTTTCCATCTCTTATTTTTGACCCTGACCCTAATTTCAAATTAGGGTTAGGGATTTCAAAAGAGGGAAAGAAAGAAAAGGAATATAACATTGTTTATGGGCTTTTGTTTCTTTTGTTTATAGAGTATTTCCTTAAAGAATGTATTCACCTCATTATTATATTTTTCTAAAAGGGTATATTAATTTTTGCTAATGTAAGATTTATGTTGTATTGTCAAACAAGATAATTTACTAATATGGTCAGTGAGTAGATTCTAATAAATATGTGAAGTATCATTAAAGTAATTAAATTAAATAAAGTATAAATTGAACTGTTGAAAATTAAAAGTTTGAATTTAGATTAATTATAACCTTTTGACTAGATTTTCTAGCCTTGAGATTTAAGATACAAAAATTCTATACGATATTCAAATTTTAACCTAGCCATTAATTAAACGATAACTTAATAATTTTAATAGAGGAATTGTTAATGGGGAGAATCTAATTAAAGTTTGTAAATTTTAAACTTAAGGACTTATAATGTTATTTTTGTGTGGCCAATATATGTGGCCAATATACTGGTCATTATAAAACTAATATTATGTAAGTGTCTTGCCTCTAGGGTGTTTTAATACAATATATCTTTAAGCTATCAAGTTTTGAGATTTATAATCATCCCTGGAAACTATGCATGGGGAGTCTCCCTCTCCACATCATCAAACTCTATTAAAATAAAAGGGGATGACTTGAAAAAAACATATAACCTTACTTTACATTGTCTTGGATCGTTAGCGTAGATTTAACTCTAGAGAAATCTGTAATTAAATGAAACCTTGTGTAATTTTAACTTCTGAAGGTGACCTAGGGTTGAGGGAGGTTGACACATAGTCATGATTACCCTTAGACCCTCTTGGCTTTAATTTTATCTTTCAAAAAATAAGTTGTTGCATTTTTGGGCATGACACATTGGACCCCTTTGTAAGACCATAGTTCCAAGATTGGCACCCTATGAGCCCCTTGTCAACTATTAGTCATTAATGGTCCAAAACCCTAGGAATAGGTTGTTTTTAGTTTTTTCATGTTTGGATCCACTAGGGATCACAAAAATAAGGTTGAGACCAAGTTTGGTCATCAAACTTGCAAAATTTGCAAAATATCCAAAAGTTGCTCAAAGGTTTTCAAGCAACTTTTGAGCAAACTTGACAACTTGTGTCAAAAACTTGTAAAATAACTCCCATACCGATAATTAGCTCAAATATTTTATGTAACCATTGGGAGTTCCTACATAAGCCCTTTCAAAAGGGTGGTAGGATAGTGGTGTAATTTGGCAATTTGAAATCAATAAAATATAACCATTTCTCTACAAATCCTGCGGATAGTTGATCAGTACAGATTGGTATAGATAGAAGGACATGAAAGTCTGAATCCAAAATTTTTTCTTGTGAACCTTATTTCATTTTTATTTGGTTTCATGTGTTCATCAATCATACTTTAAAATTTATTGAATTTGCAATCTCACTGCCTTGTTTGTAGGCCCTAAATCAGGGTTTCTTAAAGAATTGAGTGTATTTCCTTTTTCCACAATGGGAATTCAATGACCCTTGGTGGAAATAATTTTTTTATGATGGTCTTTAATAATTTGCAGCATAGGTTCACCAAAATGTATGGAGATGGGGTTACCTTGATGCCCTAGGTGTATATCACTATGCATGCACCCTTCCAGAATTATGACAGCAATCATAACACTTGTTTGGGGATTCATCAGGGTCATAAATTGGTGGAGGAGACCCTTGTACACACCCTCACATAATCCAATCATTATTTTGGAAATTTGATGCATTAAAAAGGCACTTTTAGTGCAAGTGTAGGCCTAATTAGCCCTAATTGCAGAAGCAATTTGGTGTGTCTTCATCTCTCTCTTTCATTTCCATGTTTTGGGGCTTGAGTCCAAAGTCTTAGGCCATAAAGGGTGTCTGAATCCCTAATTAGTTAAGGGGGTTATGTGGAAGAATATTATTTAAGATCAATTTTCCTTTGGGAAAAGGTTACAAGCCTAGTATTGGTTTTGTGAAGCAACTATGTCATATGGGTTGCAAGTGAGTGAAAGAATCATTGGAACTATTTGTTAGGGACCTAAATAGACCACACCTATGAGCATAGGTCACCCCTAGTCCCATAAGTCACTTTTGGGGTATTGTTGAGAATTTGGGTCAAGTGCTTGTGAAGCCACTCTTGGTAGTTGGTGTTGTAGGATTGGTAAAACATAGTGATTAGGTTTCCCCTTGGGGTTTTGGGTTGTTATAACCTTAACCAAGTCCTTTCCCACACTTGTGATAAGCGTGAAGCACTTTGGCCCTAAAGAGTTGGTGTTTTAGGGTGCATTGCCTATTTGAGTCATTTGGAGGCTTCCTACTGCCCACTTTGCATCAAGCAGTATTAGAGATATGTTTTCTCCTGAGGATGAAGATATCACTTCAAGGGTTACAAACATTGAACTAGTAAAGATTGTGAGAGAACAAAGGGCAGAAAATGCAACCTTCACAAGAAGAATTTGAGAGTTGGAGAACAAGGTAGAGAGGGGTAGAAAAGACACCTCTGGTGGTGAAGAAGGGAGTGAAGAGGAAGATGAAACCCCTAATCAGGATGTGAACATTCTTGTAGAATAGAGACCCCTTATAGATGCCTTGAAATCTATGGGGAGAAGAACCATGGAGGAGAATTTGTATTTGCAAAATTTCAATGTGAAGATGAATGCAGACTTGGCCTTGGATTGGATAGAGGCCTTAATAAGCTTCTTTGAGTGTGAGGACATCCCGAAGAAGAAGAGAGTGAAGATAGAAAGATCCAAGTTGAAGGGAGAATCCCTAACTTGGTGGAATTTCATCCAAATAGAGATGGTGAAGAATGGGAAGAGTATGATCTCTTCATGGAACAAAATGATTGCATTGGTCAAGGAGACATATGTGCCTGAAGACTATGGGGTACAAATCCATAGAAGGAAGAAAATTCTAAATAAAAAAGACATGGATATAGGCTCATACATCGAGGAGTTCCTAAAACTATGTATTAAGACAAATGTGGCAGAAGATGAAGAAGAAAAGTTAGCAAGATATATGAATGGTCTTAAGTTATCCATTCACGAGGAACTTAGCGTACATTTTACTACCACAGTAAACACGTGTTATAAAATGGAACTCAAGGTAGAGGAGAATTGGAAAAGAAAACAAAAATTTGGCAAAGGGAAAAGAATTGATAGTGGGAAGAACTTTAGAGGAAGAGGAACCTTTTGGAATAGAGGACAATATAGTGGTAATAGTAGCAAGACACTTGATCAAGGAGACAAAGAGAATAGTGAATCAAACTTCAGAGGTAACTATAGAGGGAGAAGACACTTCAATAGGGGAAGAACAAACACATGAAGAGGAAATGGACCACTAAGGTGTTACTAATGCAATCAATTGGGACACCATGTAGGAAGATGCCCTGAGAAGAGAAACAATAACAATCAAGGAGAAAGAACAGCATAACTCATTCAAGAGGACTAGGAAAAAGACAATGAAAATGTAAGAGACTTATAACCAGAGGAGGGAACATGCCCAATGATGAGACAAGTCTTCCTTCAAGTACCACAAAGCCAAGAACCTCCTCAAAGGAAGAATCTCTTCTGGACGAAGATTAAATGCAATGGGAAGGTATGTAACTTACTTATAGATTCTGGTTCAACTAAAAATTTAGTATCTTGTGAAATGGTTCAGAAGATAAATCTTCCTAAGAAGCCACATAATTTTCCCTATCATGTCTCCTAGTTAACAAAAGGCCAACAAACCTTAGTAACTGAACAAGCATGGATAGAATTTTCAATAGTAGACTTTAAAGACAAAGTTCTTTGTGATGTTGTTGAAATGGATGCCTCCCGCACCCTTCTATGCAGGCCTTGGTAGTATGATGTAGATGCAACACACCATTGTAGGAAGAATACCTACTCTATCACTAAAGATGGAAAAACATTCACCATGAAGCCCCTGCCTGATACAAAAATAGAGAAAGAACCCACTGTCATAACCATGGGTGAAAAAGAAATGTTAAAGGTATTAAAGGAACCTAAAATTGAATCTTTTTTCCTAATCTCCAAGCCCAAGGATAGTATAAGGTCTGATAATGATGATCCTATACTAGATGAAGTCAAGTAATTGCTTACAAAATACAATGATGTCACTGCTAGTGACCTATCCACAACCCTCCCTCCCTTAAGAGATATTAGTCACCAAATAGAATTGATACCTAGTTTCTCCTTACCTAACAAGGCCCCATACAAAATGACACTAGTTCAGCATGCAGAGATTGCAAGGCAAGTCAATGAATTGCTAGAGAAGGGACTAATTCAGAAAAGTCTTAGTCCATGTGTTGTCCCATTAGTCTTAGCCCCTAAATAGGATGGCAAGTGGAGATTATGTACTGACAGTAGGGCCTTAAAAAAAAGCACAATAAGAGATAGGTTCCCCATTCCAAGAATGGAAGATCTATTGGACCAATTAGGCACTGCTTGTTACTTTACAAAGATTGATTTAAAATTAGGCTATCACCAAATTAGGATAAAGTTAGGTGATGAATGAAAAACAATGTTTAAGACAACTGAAGGTTTGTTTGAGTGGCTTGTTATTTCATTTGTCTTAATTAATTCTCCTAGTACATTCATGAGAATCATGAATGAGGTCTTCATTAATTTTATTGGCAAGTTGTGGTCATATATTTGGATGACATTCTGATTTATAGTCATAGAAAAAAGGAACATCTTGATCAGGTTGAGTAATTTTTGAAGAGACTTCATCAGAACAAGTTAGTGATTAACTTGGAAAAGTGTATGTTCATGAAGAAGGAACTTGTCTTTCTAGGATTTTTCATCTCCCAAGGCACCCACAAAATGGATCCAGAGAAGGCTGAAGCAATAGTCAACTGGCCTCTAATAAAGAACCAAGGTGATGTTAGAAGCTTTCATGGTTTAGCAACTTTTTATAGAAAGTTTATTAAGAACTTTAGCCATGTGTGTGCTCCTATGTTGGAAACTATAAAAAGTGGAAAGAAGACTAGATTTGAATGGAATAAAGAAGTTGTAGATGCATTCCAATATCTCAAGAATAGAGTGGCCCAATACCCAGTCCTAGTACTCCCTGACTTCAACAAGGTGTTCACTGTTGAAACAGATGCAAGCAACTTGGCTATAGGTGTAGTCTTGAGCCAAGAAGGTAAGGCTATAGCATTTTTCTCAGAACAATTGAATGATGCAAAGAAGAGGTATTCTGCATATGATTTAGAACTTTATGCAATGGTACAAGCCCTTCAAAAGTGGAGACACTACTTAATCCCTAAATAATTCATTTTTTATACTGATAACCATGCATTAAGTTTCTTAAATAGTCAGGAAAAGCTTGAAGTCAAACACATCAAATGGATGGAGCAGTTGCAGGCATATACCTTCAATATAAAGCACAAAAATGGAGTGGCAAAAAAAGTGGCTAATGCCCTAAGTAGAAGGGTTGGATTGGTTGATGAAGTAAAACTTCATAGTGTAGGGATTGACTCCCTAAAACACCTTTATGCAAATGATCTAGAATTTGGAGAAATTTTTGACGTATGCACCAAAATGGTAGGAAAATACCATACTAATTTTTCTGATTTGCTTATTCAAAATGGAATCTTGTTTAAAGGAGACCAATTGTGCATTCCTAAACGTTCCATGAGAACAAATATTATTAAGGAGAAACACTGTGGTGGCTTAGGAGGACATTTTAGGATAGACAAAACCACTGATTTAGTGAAAAGAAGTTACTTTTGGCCAAAGATACTGAATAAAGTCAAGAAGTTTGTAGAATCTTGTACTATTTTCCAACAAAAAAAGGGTGTATCCACTAACCAAGGACTATACAACCCATACCAATTCCCTCTAGGCCATTGGAATCAATCTCAATGGATTTTGTAATGGGTTTTCCAAGAACAGAGGGTTATGATAGTGTTTTTGTCATTGTGGACAGATTTAGTAAAATGGTGCATTTTTTTCCTTGCAAAAGCACAAATGATGCTTCCCATATAGCACATCTATTCTTTAAGGAAGTGGTTAGAATCCATGGTCTACCACAAACAATAGTCTTTGATAGAGATGTGAAGTTTCAAGGTCACTTTTGGAGGATGCTCTTCACGAAATTGGGCACAAATTTGACTTATAGTTCAACATACCACCCATAAACATATGGGAAAATGGAGGTGGTAAATAGATCTCTTGGAAATCTCTTGAGATTCCTAACAAAATAGTACACCCAAAGTTGGGAAATGATCCTACCACAGGTAGATTTTGCATTTAATGACTCCATGAACAGATCCACTAGAAAGACACCATTCCAAACAGTGTATGGACTTCATCCCAAAGGCCCATTGGACTTGGTAGAGTTACCCTCTGATTTAAGAGTTAGTGCACAAGGAGAGAAATTAGCCAAACTAATCTCTAAAGTGCAAACAAAAGTGAAAGAGTCACTACAACAATCCACCATGAAATATAAAGCACAAGAAGACAAGAGAAGGACAAAGTTCATTTCAAGGTTGGAGATAAGGTATGGGAATACCTAAGGAAGGAGAGACTCCCTAAAGGAAGATACTCAATGTTGCACATGAAGAAAATTGGACCTTGCACCATCCTCAACAAGATGGGTGAAAATGATATGAAATTTCCTTGCCTCCTACTTTACTGATTTCTCCTATTTTTAATATTGTAGACCTCACTCCTTACAAGTGTGTTGCAGATATCACTAATGTGTAGGGATCACAAGATGAAGATGATGGAGATTATGTAACAGATCTCCCACCAAGAAAACCAATGGAGTTAGACACAATTTTGGAATCCAAAGTAGTGAAGAAAACACGGAAGAATGAGTACATGAAATACTTAGTGAAATGGAAAGGACTCCCTCCAATAGATGATAGAGGAACAAATCCAACAACATGGAACCAATGTTGACCAGTTAACCTTAAGTGGGAACTTGAGTTCAAATATCATGAGGAGTATGGTGCAGGAGCACCCTGAATGAACCAAGTTTTTTTATGGAACTTAGGGTTTCCATTAACTTACTAAGAGGCCTATAGTTATGTTAGAACATTGGGTTAATCATTGGACCCCTTTGTAAGACCATAGTTCTAAGATAGGCACCTAATGAGCCCTTGGTCAACCATTGGTAATTAATAGTCCAAAACCCTAGGAATAGGTTTTTTTTAGGTTTTTCATGTTTGGATCCACTAGGGATCACAAAAATAAGGTTGAGACCAAGTATGGTCATCAAACTTGCAAATTTTGCAAAATATCCAAAAGTTGCTCAAAAGTTGTCAAGCAACTTTTGAGCAAACTTGACAACTTGTGTCAAAAACTTGTAAAACAACTCTTAAATGGATAATTAGTTCAAATATGTTATGTAACCATTGTGAGTGCCTACATAATCCCTTTCAGGCAGGTGATAGGCTAATGATGTAATTTGGCAATTTGAAATCAATAAAATATAACCATTTCTCTATAAATCCTGAGGACAGTCGATCAGTAAGGATTGGTACAAATAGAAGGACATGAAAGTATGAATACAAATTTTTTTCTTTTGAACCTTATTTTATTTTTATTTGGTTTCATGTGTTGATCAATCATACTTTAAAATTTATTAAATTTGCAATCTCACTACCTGGTTTGTAGGCCCTAAATCAGGGTTTCTTAAAGAATTGAGTGTATTTCCTTTTTCCACCATGGGAATTCAATGACCCTTGGTGGAAAGAATTTTTTATGATCTTCTTTAATAATTTTCAGGATAGGTTCCCCAAAATGCAAGGATATGGGCTTACCATGATGCCCTAGGTGTATATCACTATGTATGCACCATTCCAGAATTAGGACAGCAATCATAACACTTGTTTGAGGATTCAATAGAGACCCTAAATCAATGGAGGATACCCTTGTAGAAACCCTCACATGATCCAATCATCATTTTGGGAATTGGATTCATTCAAAAGGCACTTTTAGTGCAAGTGTAGGCCTAATTAGTCCTAATTACAGAAGCAATTTGGTGTGTCTTCTTGTCTCTCTTTCATTTCCATGTTTTGGGGCTTAAGTCCAAAGTATTAGGACATAAAGAGTATCTAAATCCCTAATTACTTAAGGGGGTTATGTGGAATAATCTTATTTAAGATCAATTTTCCTTTGGGAAAAGGCTACAAGTCTAGTATTGGGTTTGTGAAGCAACTATGTCATATGTGTTGCAAGTGAGTTAAAGAACCATTGGAACTATTTTTTAGGGGCCTAAAAAGACCACACCTATGAGCATAGGTCACCCTGGTCCCATAAGTCACTTTTGGGGTATTTTTTATAATTTGGGTCAAGTTCTTGTGAAGCCACTCTTGGTAGTTGGTGTTGTAGGATTGGTGAAACCTAGTGATTAGGTTGCCCCTTGGGGTTTTGGGTTGTGATAACCTTAACCAAGTCCTTTCCCACACTTGTGATAAATGTGAGGCACTTTGGCCCTAAAGAGTTGGTGTTCTGGGGTGCATTTCCTATTTGAGTCAGTTGGAGGCTTCCTATTACCCACTTTGCATCACTATATCATGTACATACCTCTAAAAATCAAAAGCCAATAGTTCTAATATTATTTCACTACTTAGTGGGCATTGATCTTCATTTTCACCACCTTTAATCTCATTATTAATGCTACAAACATCTTTCTCATTCGACAAAAGGAATGCAATCTCTTGTCTCATGCCTTTTTGTGTAAAGGAATCATCACAGTCACTCTTATCCGCATAATAACCATTCTCTTGCTGATCACAAGACTCTTCCTTAAACTGAGAATAGAAATATACCCTGCCATGTTGATAATAAAACAAATCTTCAAATCCAATAGAAATATCTGCAACTACAAATTCATCTTCCACACATTGGTATTCACTTACTTCACTATCAACATCATAGTTAGCATTGTCTACACAACTAGATTCAGTATCACTAGCACTTTCAAATTCACATTCTTCAAACTCATCTATCCATTTTTTAACAAGTTCAATGCCTTACTGTTTACATGATGCAGACCAATTTATTTACTTGGGCATACAAATCTCTCAGAATAAATGAATATAAGTAGACTCTTGAAGTTCAATCCCTTCCAGAAGCTTATCATATGCATTGGAAAACTTTTCATAAATACATGTATGGATTCTTCATTTATTTCTCCTTCATGTCTTTTCAAAAACAACATGGCTTGGTCTTGTATTCTTTGATTAAATCATGCAATATCCTTTTGGATTTCTTCAAAATCTGTCGGATAAATTTCAGATATAGGCAACATATCCTTATCTATTGAATCTGTAATCTCCATTGCACTATCTTCTAAAAAACATCATCTTACTCACAAACATTTTATTTAACTTATGCAATCATTTCACATAACAACATACTTCTGATTTTGATGATTGAAAATAGCTTTAGATCTATTTTCCTTCTTTTAGTGACTTTTTCACTTAGCAAGTAAACTATTCATAATTATTCTCATGGAAAAATTTTACCCATGAAGAGAAAAATATCTGGCACATATTGTAGTGGCTGCAAGATGCTAGATCTAAAATCACCTTCACACCTTCCACTAAATATTTTGTAGAGTTTCCACCTCCTTTTGGAGGAAAAATAACTTGAAACCACTGAGATGTAATCCCAACTCAAATTCTCTCACACTTGCATTTAACCTTTCATATTTTCATGATGGGGGAGCACTGCATGTTCCTTGATTTTTTCATTGGTGTCCATCTCCATGAAAACTTAGGAGCTCACCTCAATTTTCTTTGGGATTCTATTCACCTCAAGGTCTTGTGATTATGTTTATCATCTTGCACATATTTTGAAATAAATCTTTCATTCAGCACTGCTACAAAGATTGGAGTCGCCACCCAATGCAAATTGGGAAATATTATGACAATTTGAAAGGACAAACCCCTTGAAAAATACCTTTACAAGACAAAACTAACTCCTCACAAGAAATTAACTCTAGGACACAAATATATCAGACACAAAACAATATCCTTCAAACTCTATGACATGAAACTAACTTTTCAACTCTATGAAAATTTGGACAAACTTAACTGAACTGAAAATTAAGAAGGCAAGGAGCCAAGCTCAGTTGGAACCTTATTAACTATGCATTTAATACAAGTCCCTAGTAGAGTCACCATTTTGTTCATTCTTTTTGTAAGACCAGAAAAGGGACTAGAAAGCATATCTAGGTGACCAAAAACCCTAAATAATATGCTACCCTAAATAATCTAACATTAAAACCATTTGAAACAAGAGTTGAAATATATGCAAGATAACACAAACAAACTCTCTTCAAATGTAGTTATAATGGTCTACTTTCTTCTCCATAGAGGTTGATATGTTGCTCTATGAAAAACACAATTGCACAAAGAACTTGAAAGCTTGAATTGATAATGAGAATTACTACGAGATAGTGGTTCAACCTTGAATGATAGAAATGCACCCATTTTATAGAAAATGAGACACAATTGGGTGAGATTGCACAAAATCCTTGCATAAATGCAGATTTTGGTTGGTAGGATGTTTGGAAGCATGAAATGGGGGAGAGATATTGAGGAGATATTGGAGGATACTGAAGATATTGAGGAAGCACCTTAATAGGGATGTGAATCCTCAATTAAGGGATAAGGGAATTAGATGAGATTAGGAGGATATTAATTCAATTAATAAATCAATATTCCTCACAAATCCAAATTATATTTATGAAATTATAAAAATCTCATAAATTGAAATTAGCTAATTAAATAATAAATATTAATTAATTATTGAATACTTAGAGAAAATGGGAATAGATAAAGTTTATTTATTTATTCAATTACGACTTAGGATAAACTATGGGTTATTCATCCAAAGGGGGAAATTAGTGGGTTTCAGGTCGAATTGAAGGTGTTGATGTCAAATTGGAAGGATTTTGATAATGTTGATAAGGATTAGGGTTAATTCTGAGGGTTCTAGAATAGTTTAGAAAATTGTGAGGCATCGATGAGCTTTGACAATGCGCCCGGATAATGATGATTGGAAATGATTGAAAAATGCCAATGAACTTTGATGGTGTCTTAAGATTGAAATTTTAATGGGGAAACATCGATGATCTTTGAAAATATTCCCGAAATGATAATCAGAAATAATATTGACAATAGTGAACAACACTATTGAATTGATATTGATAGATCGATAGTGATAACATCGACGATCTTTGACAATGTTATCAGATGGTTGATTAAGGGGATACGAAGCATCGATGATCTTGGACAATGCTCCTAAAATGATGATAATATTGATTGAATTGAAATAGGTTTTGATCAATTTGTTTGAAATTGGGTTAATTAGGCATCGGTGACCTTGGACAATGCCCCAAAATGGTAAGAAATGAGTCCAGACAATTCTACAAATGATTAGGAATAGAATAGGATAGGTTTGAATTGATTTAGGAAGGTTTGGAATGGTTTAGGATTGAATAGGATTGGTTTAGGAAGGTTTTGAATGGTTTAGGATTGAATAGGATCGGTTTAGGGTTAATTGGAAATGATTTGGAAAATGATCGATTTGATAGAGAAAGTAGAATTGTTAGTAAATAATTGAACAATTTTGTAATATTCAATCATTGATGAAAGACAAAATGTCGCTATACAAAAAAGGTCATATGTGTGACATAGAAGAATAATTAGGTCACAAATTTTTTTCTGATCATAATGCTAAAAATGTTAAAACATGTAGATCAGCAGGCTGGAACCATTTTTAGGTGTCTACATTTTGCCCCTCTCTGATACAATGCAATTATAAGACTTGTGTCAAAGAATCATGAAGAAAATAGCAATAAAACATGCCCTAGTGATAATGGGATATATAAACATGATTACGAGATCAGATGGGAGACCATTGCTAGGTAGCATGATCGTTTGATTGCTATTGTCAGTGGGGTTATTGCATGTCTCTTGGTTCGTGACAGATGAGGTCATGGGGTCCCCATTGGCTGGGGAGAGTGCTCGAGCAGATGATCATGGAGGGAATAGTGTTTGCATGTGGGCCATGCATTCTTGCGATGACCTATTACCAGCTCCATCAATTGGCTTACCGAGGAGGATTATCGATCAGCAATGAGATCACATTGCTATAGGTGTGGGAATATGAGCCCATAGCTGTGTTTTGGCCTATTTCTCAGAGAGTTTTTCTTCCAGAGATGTCACATGTTTACTGCTATCGAGGGGCGCTTGCACAGGGCCCACTAGGATACACATTACACTTTTGACATGAGATAGATCTATTGAGAGATTTCACTTGATGTCCATACAAAGATTACCCCAGATGGGATGATGATGCAGATTAGCTTCCTTACTGCTAACAGGAGAGGTACCTCATTGGAAGGTTTGTAATGGGTCATATAGTGATTGAGATGTAGCTCCCAGAGTGAGCCTAGTAGCAGTTTGGAGAGATACAGGGAGTGCTGACAGGTACAATATTATTTTCTAGATCGAGGTCCATGGTGAGGACATGGGGTGCAACACTCAGGCCTTAGGTGGCTTATGTAGAGTTTACACAGTTATAGCCCAGACCATGGGGAGCAGGTGTAGATGTGGCATATGCAGGGACCACACATGAGTATGATAAATGGTTTTCTTTGCACATGCTGATTCCTCTAACAGATCTAGATGTGGTGATACCGAGAGTGTAGGTACACAGAGATGAGACCACCGAGGATGAGGATGAGGATGAAGGGGATGAGGAGGAGGAGTCAGACAAGGGTTATGATGATGATGAGGATGATGATGATGAGAATGATGATGATGATGACAGGGGTCTTGATGATATGCTGATGCAGATAGATGAGGATAGGGATGAGCCACCATAGGGTCCTAATGACTGGGTCAAGGATCAGAGATAGCACATTACCAAGCTTATGAGCTAGATAGATAGATTGACAGTGGAGAGAGATACATATAGAGTTGAATGGGCTATAGAGTGATCAGTGCTCACATCACAGATGGATAGGTTGACAATAGAGAGGGATGCAGCTATTGTTAGAGCATAGAGTGCGCAAGAGGAGGCACACTAGTTTATCAGTTCCATCAGAGATGAAGGTGTGCATGATATTCTAGGGATGCTAGTGGATTCTTGGGAGGAGAAGAGGTACTAGCTAGTGATGTATGAGAGAGATGTGTCATGGGATCACTGGGCACCAAGTTACAAAGTGTCATCTAGTAGGTCACATTCCCTCAGGACACAGAGTAGCGAGGGAGTGTTGGGACAGAGGGGACCACCTAGATCAGGGAAGATAGGGCATCACATAGGGGTAGCCTCATCTTCCAGAATAGATAACGATCAGGAGGACCAAGAGAGCAGGGGTTGACAGGAGGTCTCTCTAGTAGAGGGACAATTTTGATAGACATGTGATATGTTATGAGCCTGCGGGCCTTAGTGTATACAGACACCTTGATTTTTGTACTTTGATACTTTTTGAGACATTGATATATGATATGCAACTAATTTATGATGCACAGGATGGATCCTTATGTATATTCTTTTCTTTCTTGATATATGATGATGCTTATTTATTACAATATATTGTCTTTGTTATGCAATAAAATTTGTTATGGATGCAATAATTTTTTTTTGTCTTTTGGCCATTTGAAATGTATGAATGCAAAATGCAAATGTATGTTTGAAATTTGTTCTCATGTACAAATGAATGAATACAAAAATGCACATGTTTTTTGTTTTTTTTCAAGTTTATGAATGCATGTATGTAGGATGCACCTATTTTTGACATACCAGAGTACTAGACCAAGGCGACTATGAGGACTGACTGAAGAATTGTTAGCAGAAAGAAGAAATTAGATGAAGAAATTTTAGTAGAAAGATGTTGGCTTTAAAAGTGCAATTTGTGTTAAGAGCTTATTTTGATATTGCAAGAGCGGATGTGGTGCATCATGGCACAAAATCCAGAGCGCAAAAGTCATCCTTTTTGCATGAAAAACATGATGCAGACAGAGGATGATCTTCTCTATCCCGAAAGCATGTAGAAGACATGCCCCAGAATTTCATGAGATTATCAAACAGGAAGAAAAAAGATAAAGCAAAAGTAACTGGTCATGAACCATCCTGGATACTCTCATAAGATTAGATAATATCATCGAGTAACATAGGAAAATGAGAAAAAAAGAAAATAAAAAATACTCAGTGAAACAATGTGAGGCAATAGCTATTCTGATCTTTTGTTACTTGCATTAAATGTTCATTGATTGATAGCTTAGATTTGCAAATTGCTTGATTTGATAACTGATTGACAGCTTGGACAGATTGGTAGATACCAAAGGTTGAGATATTTGAACAGTCCAATCAGATTGAATATTGACTCACAATGATTTTGATCACATATGATTTTGTTAAGCATAGATTGATGATGATGCCACTGATGTCAGCAAACGTGATGTTTGATTCGCAAAAAGAAGACAAGTATGTACAAATTTATTGCAGATTTTTTAAAAGATTTTACAATTTTTATGATTTTTGAGATATTTGAATTTTTTTGTGATGATCTTTTTTAACGACTTTTTATGATTTTTTCAGAACATTAATTGACTTTTAGCAAATTTTTAAGGACATTATGTAATTTTTAGCAATTTTTTCAGGACATTATTTGATTTTTTTGCAATTTTTGCTTATTTGGATTTTTAGGATTTTTTCAGTTCATTAAGATATTTACAATGTGTTATCTCTAGAATCGGATAGTCAAGGAATCTCATGGGTAACCACGTTCAAGGTCTTGCCCCCAGTTTGAATTCAAATTCAAAGACACTTAGTGTTAGGAATCTGCCCCAAGACAACAAAGAGGCTTTGTACAGAGGCTAATAGGACAGATAGACTGGGTATACCAAGGGGAAGACAAAGAAGAGCAACCAGTTACAGGCCATAAAAGGGCACTAGGGTTGATGCAAGTCAAAATATGTGATCAAGAAAAGGACATCAAGATACCAGGTGGAACCATGATAGACAATGGAGCAACAACTTACTACGCGTGGTGCCTGTTTGCTAGGTTTTCACCATGGTACTTGCCCAAAGCACCAGTTTGCCAGGTTTTCACTTGTGGACAAGATTTTTCTCTTGATTTCTATTTTTGCGTGCCAAGATGCCTGTTTGCTAGGTTTTCATCAAGGCAACCATTTTTCTTATTTTTTTATTTTTTGCTTATTTCTCTTTTTTGATTTTTTTGATATTTTCTCAGAAATTTTTGCAATTTTTTTGTACTTTTTTTCAAAATCATGCATAATACTTACAGAGGTGCATGTGGTTCAGTTCCTCTTGTAATGGTTCTCCCTCCAGTGTTGCTAGATGATACACTCCAAACCCATATGATGTTGTGACTATGTACGGGCCATCCCAATTTGGTTCAAATTTTCCAGCCTTCTCTCTATAGGGCTGGGTTTTGTAATTCATCTTGAGAACCAAGTCTTCGATCTCAAAATGGCGAGCTAAGAATTTATTGTTGTAACTCTATTTTAGACAGTTCTGATAGGCTTGCAAGTGCACCAAGGAGGTTTGTCTCCGCTCATCAAGCATTTTGAGCTCATGCAATCTGGAAACTCTATACTGCTCATCATCAACAATGCCTTGTAGGGATACTCTCAATGAAAGACTTTAAACCTCAATGGGTAATATGGCCTCAGCACCATAGACTAGAGAGTATGGAATAGCACCGGTGGGGGTGCGAATGATGGTCCTATAGGCCTGTTGGTTGTCTTTCTGATTGTAGTTTGGCCAGTAAAATTTTTGAAGTTCCCTGTCAGTAAGAGCCATTAAATGTCAAAATCTGCCTGTTCTTGCCAAAGTATTTCCATGCAAATAATGATTTTTAGGCCTTAGAACCAGTGAAGTGTCAAAATCCTATGTTTTAGGTCATCCCGTGTTTGAAATAGGTAAAACCCTAAGCCCTTAAGTCTTTTTAAGGTTCAAAATTGAAAAAATACCTAATTTCCAAGTCATGGTTATGTTTTAAAGTTACCTTTTTCGAGCCTAAGTTATGAAATAGGTCATGTGCCTTTTTAGATGGGTCACCAAGTCTCTGAATGATAAAAGAATATTTTATTAGATTTAGAGACTCATCATAATTCCTTTGTCGCATTGTCTCTAAGAGAAAAAGAATATGCTAAAATGGTTAAGAGATTAAGTGGCAACCGTTCACCTGGTGAAGGATCTAACGGTGGTTGGAAAGTCTCAGAATGAAACTTGCAGTTAGTAAAATGTTTGGCGACTTTGATTTCCTTTGGTCATGGTGTCTTCAGATCAAATCAAATTTAAGTGGTGAGTTTGAAATATTACATAGTCACCAAGTCTCGGAATAGAAAGTGAGTCAAGATAAAGGATTAAGAGACTTGGAGACAACCGTAGGAAGAAAAGAAGATAAGAAATTGTCACATAGTCGCTAATTAGTTCTGACAAGCCAACAATCTTTCAGTGATTAGGAGCCAAGCAATAATAAGGAGACACATGTTCCAAAACTTAAGTGACTAAAGTATGCAGTCACATAGTCTCAAAATGTGAAATTAATCATCTGGCGAATCAGAGACTAAAGGGAATATTACACTCTTGTCGCTAGATCTCAAAGTGAATTAGGGTTTTCATGAAAGATTCAAAGACTTAGAAAAACCATTGGATGATGATAGATGAGAGATTAATGGTTGTCGGGAAGTCTCCATATAAAAATATTAAAGGTAATTTCATTGAGTGATTTAGAGATAGAAGGAAATAAATGTTACATTACACTATAGTCTCCAAGTCTCCAGAATGAATTAAGTTGATAAATTAAAGGTATCATATGCTTAAGCCACTAAGTCTCCAATATAAAATGGTTAAGTTATAAACATCTAGTGATTAAGTGACATAGGTTTAAGTCGTGAAGTCTCATAAATCATTAATATGATTCAGAGACTTAGCGATAAGTGTCTAATTAAAAGGAATCTTCGGTGGACAGGGTGTCACATGATAAACTCAGAGTTAGGAATTTCTTTTAGCAACTTGGGTTTCTTCAGTCACATGATTGCCAGGAGCTGACTAAGGTTAAGATAAAGTAAAATGATACATGTTGTTGCCAGAACTCCAAAATAAATCATAGTTAAAAGAAATGTTAAGTGACATGGAGACAAAGCATGGTCGCTAGGTTGCTAGATAAGGAAAATGAAAAATACAGTGAAGAAGAGTTAAAGCTAGTGCTAACATGTTACGGTTTAAAATTCACTAGTCAATAGGAATGCAAAATAGTTATGAAAAGGTAAAAAGGTTACTGAAAAGAGACAATTGCATCATTTTGTAACCTTTGATCAAATTTAATAAGAATTTTTACGTATTTGTCATTCATTCGAATCAGATTTCATGTCATGATCAAATGCTACAGCTAGAAATAAATATTAATGACATAGTATGTAAAATTGAATGCAAAAATGATGGATTTTTCAATAATGAGCTATGTACTTTGGTCATTTTTACCATAAATAGATGATATCATTGCTTTATTTTCACTTACCTTGCATTCAAAATTTTAGAGCAGAGAATTTGCCAAGTTTTCTGTGTCTGAGAAAAGGGGAGAATAGTTACCTATGTGAAGAGTGATTTGAGAAAATTTTGCTATAGAATTCAAGGTAATTGGTGTGACTTTCAGTGTTCTTGAATTATTTTTAGTACACTTCTGTTCAGAGTAAAGGTTTCCTATGATAGATTTGTTTCAATATCGGTATCAAGAATTGAGAGCAGAATAGAACAAAATAATATGAGTCAAGCATAGAGTGTAGCCTCCTCAAGTGGAAGGAATGATGATATATATGATGATGCCAAAGGAAAAAAGAATTATTTAGATGAGTTCCTGAAGTTATTGCCAGGTTCTACACAAAATAAGAAATCAAATGTTGATATCCTGGTTGATGAGTTGGTCAACATTAGAGATGCGAAGACACCAGAAACATCAGGTTATTCTCTGTTTAATTATTTCTATAAAAATTGTGATGAAGTTGTGCCTATCTTGAACCCTTGGACATGTGGACTAGATATATTGTTAGTTCCTGATGTGTTTGTAGATACTGATTTCATTTTGGCCCTAGCAAACAACTATGATGAACTTAGCAAAACAATTAAGAAATTTGATGGGACAGTGTTACTTGCTTTGAGTAGAAATTCATTTATGCAAGCATTTAACCTCTATTACCAAACATCAACTAAAATTAACCTCAAGAAACAAGAAGAGAGGTATGAAAGGCAATCTGGATTCATTAGGAATATGATAAAGAGGCACATGCCTAAGGAGACAAGGAATTATATTTCCCCACCACCAGGTTTGGCACCTTATTTTTACAAAGATATGAACCACTACATGAAATACATTTCCTATGCATTGTGTAGAGTGATAGGGAGGGATGGAGCTGTAGAAAGGATAAATGCAGGTATTTTCATGATTACCTTAGACATACAAGATATGTACACAAGCATAGGTTATGATTACATCCATTATATCATTGATAGGATGCACAAGGGTTTTGTTCTTATTGAGAAAAAGGACAAAGAGCCCAAGTTTCTGTACTATTCTATCTTAATGCATTTATTGCTTTATTTCAATTACCCTATAATGGATATACATAATTTGAACCCTCAAAGGTTCCACTTCAATCAACCCAACCTCATTCAATTCTAGATCAGAGTGTGGAATTACACTGCTAAAGATTGTGACTTCTGTGGATTCAAGAATTATATTGTGTATCCAATAATGCAAAGCCTAGGATTAAATAAGACTAGGTTGTCTGAAAAAGTATTATAGCTTTTGAGGCCATGTGAGTATGTTGATAAATGGCCGAGAAATCATAATTGGGGTGATTTCTACTTGGGAAACAATTTTACTATGATAAGAGTATATGGATGTTCACATCCTCGTCATATTCTCCCATATCATGTTCCAACTAGGATAGATGCAATGGAATTCGTCTGGCAGCTAATGTTGACAGATAAAGAACACTTGGCACCACATAGAAAGGGGACATTTACCCCTAGATAGTTCAAAGTGTATCAGTTTATAATTGGTAAGAAAGCTATAGATCCAATAAATAATTGGATGAGTCACTATAAGATGAGTGTATCCTTGTGGAGGTACAATGATATTGAAGGATTCATTGTAGGAGCTAAGAAGTTGTTAACTCCTAACATACCATATAACTATGTACATGAAGAGGGTATGGAGGAGGATGCTATTAGAAACATTTTGGAAGAAGAAGAAGTAATACGAAGAGTAGAAAATATCCAAGAACTTATGGACTTGGAAAGGCAGGTCAAGAGAAAGGGGATAATTTTTGGAGGGTTTTAACCTGATTTGCCTTATCTCAAGAAGATAGATGCAATGATTGAGAATCATACACTTTTGTGCAATTAGCTGGAAGAAGCGCTAGTGGTACCAGAAAAGGGCCACAAAGAAAATTCAGAGTCTGAGTATGACGATGACAGTGATCAGGGATGTCCTTCTCCTAGAGCTTACCCAGGTTATCAAGAAGTGCCATTAAAGATTGCAGCAGAAGGGAAAGAATATGTTGTTTACCTAACAGAGGTCCCAAAGCATGAGACTACTGATGAACCTGCATTCAAAAGGAAAAAGGTTGATATTGGTGAATCTTCACATGCCTTAACTTATGTGAGAAAAGAAAAGAAGAAAGATAGGGTGAGTGCCCTTATTCCTGGTAACAAACCTTATGATCACCACTTAAGGAAAGAAGTAAGAAAGGGAAAGAAATTGCAGCAGTAAGTTGAAGAGGATATTGAGTTACCTCTTTTAACTAGTATTGATGAGAGGGTGATTCACCAGTAGTAGTTCCTTGATGATGAAAATTTCATCAAAACCCAGGAGTTTAAAGATTTCCTTAGGTGGAATAAGAAGAAGTTGGTAAGTAAACAAATCAGATTGGAAGGAGGATAACTAGTAACTAATGATGCCATCCTAGTCATATAGAACTATGATCTTGAATCTGAGGATATAACTCCTAAGGAGGCTAGGAAATTGGTAAAAGAAAGTGGTATGTTTCTTGTTGAGGGTTGGGATCTAACTTTTGATTTCATAATAGATCAGATCAGAAGGTAGTGGGATTTGAAGTTGACATCTAAAGAGAAGGTGGGTGAAATGATCAAGGGATTTGGATATAATCCAAATTCCCAAGTAGTGGCAATGTGGAGCTTAGCTCCTAAAGATTAGAAACCAGCTCTACTAAAAATTAAAGAGAGCATGGTAGGTAATTAGATGGTATGGTTTTTGCATAACACAAATGACATGGAGATTTCTCAGATCTTAACCTATTGGGCATAATTGAATGAAGACAAAACAAAATGTCTATCCCAAAGGTGTGATACCTTAGTGAATGAAGCTAGTGCCATAGCCAAAGATAGGGAGATGTGTTACATCAAGATACATGCTCAAGAGAATACAATTGGGGATTTAACTCAGTAGTTAATGGAAAAGCTAGAAGTTATCCCTACCTCACCTAAAGAAAGTACAGATGCAGAGATCCAGACAGAGTCAACATGGGACAATGCAAAAATAGAGGAGATGATCAGTGAGAAAAATAAGATTTTTTTAGGTGCATTAATGAGTGTATTTAAGCACATGATTTTTATCCTGAAGGATAAAACTGATTTGATTTTAAATGCATATAATAAATTGCCTACTCTACATGCTGAGGTGATTAATTTTATTAATATTTTAAATCCTTATTTTGCAACTTGGTCTAGTAGAACACAAATTTTTGAAAGGTTAGCTTGTCTACAACCACATAGAAGTGATTTTCTAGAGATATTTATTGAGGTTGGTGAAGAAATAGAGAAGATAAATGTGACTTTACCTTTCTTCAAAGGTAAACTAAATTAGATCGAGGCAAGGTTGAGCCTATTCAGAGCAGATTTCAATAGATTCATTCCTCCAATCAAGGGAGAAGACAATCAGATTAAGGCCTTGGCGGCCTGGAGGGGAGATTTTGACAACAAGTTGCCTAATGAAGAGGCATCTATTAATAATGCAGAGTTAGACATGGACAGATACAATAAAATTCTAGATGAAGCCATTAAGGCTGAGAATGACATCAATAAATTTTTAACAAATGTCAAGAGTATAACGGATGCCAGGTGGGATAGATAGAAAGCACAATTGTAGAATAGTCAAAGCTTTAACTGGCCTATTGAGGATGATGTAGCATCATGGGATTTAATGACCAAGCCAAAAAAGAAGAAGGCTACTATAGTAGAGATTGATATTATTGATGAAGAGTAAATGGACACATGGCACCTGCTCTATGAGCACAGGAAGGTTAGTAATCACAAAAGACAAGTGTGGGTTAGTCTGTAATGGCAGTCACTTGGTCTCATTGCAAACATCAGATGTTATCCTGAACATAAATAGACAAAGACACCAAATTTCACATAAAGACAAAGGTGCAAATCATATTTCATTCTCTATTTTTGTCCTTCCACTGCTTGGACTATTCTTGTCTTTTGTTTTATCTGTATTTAGGGTTAGGTTTCTCAAACCATCCAAAGCTTGTTGCATCCTTGTATTAAGGATTCAAAGATGGTTTGAACCTATATATAGATCATATTTTAAACATTTTAAAGGAGGTGAAATATAATTGTAAGCCAGACTATAGAATTTTGTCTAAGTCTTTGAGCTTTCTTGTCTCTGCATGTATGAAACAGTAATATAAATAAAATACAGTGTAGTTTCTCTCCTACATTTATTGTTGTCTCTTTACTTATTGTGTATGCTCTTTTATGTTTAATCTGTAAGGCATTTTAAGCATATTGGTTTTCAGGTAGCTATCTAATTGCTTGCAAGTTTCTTTCAAGGGAAGAAATATGTTTTGTGAGTAGTTTTAGGGAGCATAACAATATCTAAAGATTTAATACATTAGTATGGAAGTGACAAGGTAATTTGTAAGGAACTTTACTCAAGTTGCATATAGGTTATAAGGAAATCTATAGTATATTTATTTACCTTTCCTATGGATTTTGCATCTTTTGACTTTGTAGCCCAAGGATAGGCACTGGTCTAGAATCTGTCAAGTAGTTTATCATCATCCAAGTAATTCAAAATATATAAATCTCTTACATTCATAGTCATATACATATAAATTCAAGCAATTGTATCAAGATATACAATTCATTTTACTAATCCCTTTGAGAGAGGATTGAAATAGGTTGCCCCTCCTAAGTTCAGAGAACTATAAAAGGAAGAAGGATGAATATCCTTAAAGCACTACTATTTGTTGTTATCCTCTGAATAGTTTTCATGGTTAAAATTTGTGCTAAGTTGTTTTTAGTTTCATGCAGAGTAATTTATAAGATAATATAATAAACAAGAAGCAAATCAGTATCCACATTTATTAATACTGTAAGACAACAATCATATATAGGTAATACCTACCTAGGTGTTGTAGAACCTAAAAAGGAGGTGATAATGGTTTCCCCAGATATTATCATGACCCCTCATCAATTAGATTTTTCTCTTGCTTGAGTCAGTATTTTCAAACATTGGGAGTCATAAAGTTAATCAAGCATCTAATGAAGGTTCAACAAGAAAAAACCCTAACAAGACCCATAGAGCTGGGTTGAGTTGTAAGTGCCAATTGCAGCTAGCATCATTGACAGTATTTTGTAGGATCTTAATGATGGTTTTGTTAGATGCCTCTGCTTGGCCATTGCCTTGTGGGTAGTAGATGCTAGAAAATCCATGATGGATTTTGAATTTCTCACAAAGTTGGGTAACATACTTGTTCTGGAATGGGCTACCATGATCAGTAATAATGGCCAGAGGAAATCCATAATGGAAAATGATATAATTCAGGATGAATCTGGAAACTTGTTTGCCGGTAATGTATGTAATGGGGATGGCTTCCACCGATTTGGTAAATTACTTAGTGGTCATGATGATGTACTTATGGCCATCAAGAGATAGGGATGTGATATTATCTATAAGGTTGAATTCCCATTGAGAAAAGGGCCATGGAGAAACCACTAGTTGTAGATCTTGTGCTGGAGAATGAATAAAAAAACCATGAATCTGACACTTGTAACATTTCTTAGAAAATTTATGAGCATCTTGCTCCATGGTTGGCCAGTAATATCCCACTCAAACTAACTTCTTAGTGAGACTCAAACCATTGAAATATCCACCAAAAATACCATCGTGGACCTCATGTAAGGCAATGTTAGCCTCTCCTTAATTGAGGCATTTGAGGAGGGTTTGGTCATAGGCTCTCCTATAAAGGGTATCACCAATGATGACATAATGGGTTCCTTGATAGATAAGAGCTCGACACTTGTTCAAGGATAAGGTAGGGGGTAATATTTGGGCATGTAGGTAATTGTATACATCTTAATACCAAAGAGAATCAGGACCAACAATGTCACACATGAGCTCGAATTGTGGAATGTTGAAAGCCAGGAGCAATAGCTGCTCAACGAGAAATTCACATCTCTCTTCATTATTCAGCATGTCGATCATAGATGCAATAGTGGCCATAGAATCTTCTTGTTTGTTATGTACTTGTGGAAGCTGGTGGAAACTGATTGTGACAAATTGCTCCTTGAGAAATTTGGCCAACTGTTTGTAAGGTACTTTATTTTCATCCTTAGTTTCATAGTCATCAGTGACCTGGCAGATGACCAATTGAGAATCACCATACACCTTGAGGTGCTATATTTTCCATTGAATAGAAACTTTAACTCCAGTTACCAGTGCTTCATAGTAGGCAATGTTGTCGGTACATGCAAATGTGATCCTATAAGATTTTGGAATGTCATCATCTTGCGGAGTGACAAACATGATGCCTGCCCCTGATCCATGCCTAGTATGCAAGCCATCAAAGTAGAGTTTCCACTCATTGGATTCAATGAAGGAAAAAATGGACTCATCTAGAAATTTTGAAAGTAACGAGTGATCATCAAGAACTGGTGCCTCTGCGAGCTAATCTTCTATCACCTAGCCTTTTATTTATTTTATGTCCACATACTCTATGTCAAACTCACTCAGGAGCATGACCCATTTGGCTAGGCACCTATGAGAGATACTTTGCCTAAGAGATGCTTTAATGGATCAATCTAGGAAATGAACATGGTTTTCTGGTGTATCATGTAGTGTCTTAACTTCTATGTGGTGAAAACCACAGCAAGACAAGCTCGTTCAATGAGTGAGTATTTTAATTCATATCCAACAAAAGTTCTTCTGATGTAATAAATAGCTCTTTCTCATCCTTGTTCACCATGTTGTGCAAGAAAATCACCCAATGCAGTTTCTATGGTAGAAATATACAAGATAAATGGCTTCCCAGGAATGGGAGGCATGAATATTGGTGGATGCAATAGATAATATTTTGGTTGTTGAAATGAGTGCTCACATTTTTCATTCCAATGGAAAGTCACACCCTTATGGAGTATATTTTGAAATGACTGGCATTTATCTACAATTTGTGCAATAAACCAGTGGATAGACTGTAGTTTTCCTTGTAGACTTCTTAGCTTCTTAAGAGTGTTGGGTGGAGGAATTTCTAAAATGGCTTGCACCTTTGTAGGATCCACCTTGATACCTCATTGAGAAATGATATAGCCTAGGAGTTTTCTGAAAAAAACTCCAAAAACACACTTTTTGGGATTCAAGCAGAGCTTGTACCCTTCCATTCTTTTAAAGATTTTTTCTAGAATACTCAAATGATCTTTCCTTTTTGTAGATTTGTAGAGGAGGTTGTCAACATAGTGTTCCATTAAAATGTGCATGAAGTCATGTAAGATCATGGTCATAGCCTGTTGATAAGTTTCTCTGGCATTCTTGAGGCTGAAGGGCATGACATTCTAGCAATAGGTACCCCAAGGTCAGGTGAAAGATATCTTATCTTGATCCTTGGGAGCAATCAGAATTTGGTTATAACTAGAGAAGCCATTCATCAGTGACAACGTCTCATAACCTGCACTCATGTTGACAATCATGTCAATGTTGGGAAGAGGAAAATCATCTTTAGGGCATGCCTTATTTAAATCACAGAAATCAGTGCATATCCATATGACCCTAGCATGCTTGCTAAAATGAACCAGATTGGAAATCTAGTCTACATAATCAATAGGTTTGATAAATCGAGCATCCAATAGCTTCTTCAATTATGATTTTACGAGTAGAGCTATTTGGGGATGCATTTTTCTTATCTTCTATTTTACTGGCTTCACACTTGGCTTCAGAGGGAGGTGGTGAAGAACTAACTCAGGGTCCAAGAAGGGCATGTAAGCATAGGACCAAGCAGAATTGATCTGGTGTTCAAGGAAGAATCTGACAAAATCATCCTTCTCTTCTGGCGAGAGTGATGTTGCAAAATGTATGATCTTGGGGTTGTTTGGTGTGCCCAAGTTAATTTCCTTAGTCATTTCAATGAGAAATGTGGACTCCTCCTTTGGAGGGGGTATCTCCATTCTTCCATTCTTAGGTGCCTCAAAGAGGTTTTCACCCTTAGATAAGTCCTTTGTTTTTACTTTTGCATTGTCAACTAGCATCTTTCAGTTTTCACCAGAGGACCTATTCTTTTTATTTTTTTCTTTTTTGATTTTATCATTTTCCATTTTGTGACTGGAAGACAAAGTTGACTCCCCAAGATATGTTGTATAAAAAAGGTCAATGGATAACCATCTTTTGTGGTCGCTAGATGGTATGCCCTCTCGGAACTCAAATAATTTCACTATTTCTTCATCGTTCTTGAAACAATCCAAGCTCGGTGGTCCTTGTTCGTCCCAATCAATAATCTCAGGGTAGACTATGGGGATGTCATCATCAGCAGTGTAGATGTTTTCAAGGCCATAGGTAAAGGAAAAGATGTAAATATCAGTGTCTTCAGAGTCAGAGAATTCATGCACTGAAGGTTCAGGACTGGGATCCCAAAAGATTCTAGACAAGGGATCAGGATTGGTTACCAGAGGAGGGAGAATTGTTTTAACATGTTTTTCTACCATAGGTAGGTCTGTAAGGTCAGGGAAGAAATGGTCAAGCTCATAAGAAATACAGGAATAGGACATCCATTCCCATTCATTTGAATTAGTAGTGTACTCACAAGGGGGATCCTCAAATGCCTTTTCATCATTTGAAACCTCTACATTTCACATGAGGCCATTTTGGCATTTGAAGATCCAATTTGTAATGGTTTGAATCCAATGCCCAGATAAAGGGGATGGCCCTTTGTAGTAATTGGTTTAACAATTCCTTGCTTGTGTACTCTGAGACCACTGTGGCCATCATATCCTTTTTTCTACATGAGTGTGAACCTGGGCCCATATCTTTCAATAGGTATCTCAGTGGACTCATATTCTTGTTTATGTTGATCTTGGAAAGTCTAGCTAGATGCATTGTCATATACATGTTCTTCATGCAAACCTCCCCATAGAGTGAACATAGGTGAGGGCATAACCTTCGTGGTAGTCTTGGGTGGTTGTGCTTGCAATAAATTTGGTTTTCCATAAGACTTCCAGGAGAAAGGAAGCTTCCCAATATGAAAATCTTGTGACATGGTATACTCTCCACACCCTTTATCTTCAATCTTCAACTTTCCTTTGATCATTTTTTCAAGGGTGGCTACATCATATTTGGAGGATTTGGATGAAGTGGCTTTGTTATTGGTAGGAACTTGTTGTGTGGGCCCTTCTCTTAGATTGGCACAAAATTGGAAAGGGTTAGGATCACCTGGGATGGTGATTTCAACTCCATTGTGAGAGAATTTCAGACATTGATGGTATGTTGAGGGAACCACCTTCATGGCATGGATCCATGGGCATCCTAAGATCATGTTATAGGGAAACTATAGATCCAGGACTTGT
Organism: Thuja plicata; assembly: GCA_018584345.1. NCBI lineage: Eukaryota > Viridiplantae > Streptophyta > Pinopsida > Cupressales > Cupressaceae > Thuja > Thuja plicata. The sequence goes on along the minus strand of MU226835.1, from coordinate 868,813 downwards.
AGCAATGTGTTTTTAGTAATCAGACCAATTCTGATGGGCAGTATGATGACTCCCTTGGAGGGACATTCAGCATCATCATAGGCCTTTATTGTGATTCTCTTGGAAGGATCAATGTCACTCTCATTGTAACCAAGATCAAGAATGACTTTCAAAGTTAAGATGTTAAGTCCAGCTCCACCATCTATCATGACTCACTGGACCATGGCATTATGGATATAGAATTCCAGATGGAGAGGGTCATTATGGCCAAGTTGATCATGTGGAACATCATCTTTGGAAAATGTGACATGCTAGGATGCAGAGAAGTGCCCCATCATGGCTTGAAACTGGTTAGTGTCAATGTCAGTTGGAATAGTGGACTCTTTCAAAGCTTTTTCAAGGAATTCCTTGTGCTGAGGGGATGTGTGCAAAAAATCAAGGATTGATATCAAGGTAGGGGTCTTACTCAACTGGTCAAAAAGGTTGTAATCTGAAGGTGCCTTGGGTTTGGATGGTGCTCTAGGCATAATAATCTTGGTATGATGGGTAGCGACTGCATATTGAGGGTTACTATCTTTATCCTGGAAGGTTAGAGTGGACACACGGGAATTAGCCTCAGAGAAATAATTGATGGCATAGTCATGATCGGTCTGAGTATAATTGATATTGTTCATGGAATTTGAATTCGATGTAGAGGCATTTCCCCTTTCATGATCAACCAAGGGGTTTGTGAAAATAGTGTGGTCAGTGTTGGAAGATCCTGCCGTGGGTTCAACTTTAATCACACTTTGATCAATAAGGTCTTGGACTTTGTGTTTTAATTGGTAGTAGGAATTGGTTCTATGTCTCTTTGTTCGATGATAATCACCGTATTTTTTGTCATCCCACTAAGGGGGTTTCAGTACTGGTGGATCGTGGAGGTTGGGTAATTGAATGTATTTGTATTGCAAAAATTGTTGTAGGACCGAATGGAGTGGTTCATCCAATGGCGTGAACTATCTTTATGGTCCATCTCTATTCCTCGGTGGTCGACACTGCCAATTATCATTCATTTGTGCTTGAGGTTGTGTTGGAGCTAGTGCTGGAGGTAGTGCTTGAGTCATTGTCTACGTATTGGTAGCAGTAGGTCCTTTTTGACACACTTTGTACTGTGTTGCATTAACTATCCATGCGCCAACAATGCTATCATTCGTGACATTTTTATTCTAAGACCAAAATTTCAGCTTTTGACTGGAATTTCTCATAGTGTAATTGTCCTTATTGAGTTTTAATACTCCTTTTTCAATAAGAGAATCTTCAATGTCAATTCCCTTTTTCATGAGATTTTGGATGGTACTTGGTCGTTTGATTTTGAGCTCGTACATCATCTCTGGTATGAGATTTTGGATAAATAATCGAATCTATTATTCTCTTGGCACATCAAAAGGACATTGACTAACCAAAATCCTCCATTGCAATAGGATGGTCATAAAGGATTCTCCAACCTTTTGTTTGGTTGTGAATAATTCAGTTAGCATAACCTCACTTGATATGTTGAACGCAAAATGAGAGATGAATTTGTTGGCTAGTTCTTTCCAAGATATGATATTGCTAGGTAATTTAGATTACCACTCCATTGCTTGACCCCCAAGGCTTCAAGGGAAGATTCACATGAGATACATGTCATCATGATTAACCTCGATGCAAGATGTACAAAATTCCCAAATGTGGTCTATTGGATTGCCTTTCCCTTTGTATTTCTCAAACTTAGGCATGTCAAAATTCTTGGGAAAAGGAGGCATGTAAATGCTTGGATCGAATGAATTCAGACACATGTCTTTTTCTATATAGAGTTTCTTTGTGTCCATGAATTGCATATCATTTAGTTTCTTCTGAAAGCATTGGATTTGTTGAAGCATTTACTCATTCTTTGAAGACTTCAGAACTTCTTTACGTATATCAAAATGATGTGTCTGCCTAGAAGCCCTTGAATGTCGACTATATTCTGAGGCCCAATCTGATTCTAATGATTTAGATGAGATGTCGTCAATCGATGCCACATGTTGTCTGGCATGTTACTGAGGATATTCCACATGTTGTTGATTCGGTGGTGGAAGATTGTATTGCTGACCTTGTGTCACATAATACGGTTGGGAAACTTGCTATTGATATCGTGGTGCATACTACTATTGTTGAGATTGCACCACATGTTGTTGTTGTTGTGACACTTTTTTTTTTGTGTGACATGCAATTGTCATTGCTAAACATATGCTTGCTGAACATGTTGTTGTTGTTGCTTTGTTGTTGAGCATACTGATATTGTAAAGCACATTGATGTTTCTATATGTACTATTATTGTAGAGCACACTATTGTTGCTGTACATTTTGTTGTTGGAGAGCATGTTGTTGCTGATGTACATATTGTTGGGTATGTTTTTGTTTTTGTGGGTACACTTGTTGCACCTTTGAACCTTGCACATGTTGTACATCAGGATGAGATTCTTGACCCATCAACATTGTCAGTTGTTGTATGTTATGATCTTGTTGAAATCCAAGTGGTCCAAGTATGCCATCAATATTTACATTCTTATTACATTTTGTTGGTGTTGGGTTGCAAATTGAGGTTGCACCAGTTGCACTACATCCATAGGTGGTGCTTGTTGGGACGCTTGGACTTGTTGCACTTGTTATGCTAGTTGTGTCACCTTAGGTGGAATTGGTGTGATATCCACAAGGCTCTTCTTCTTTTGAGCTTGCAATTGACTTGGTATAGTTGTAGTAGTCACATTAGACACATCAAAAGTAGGTACCCAAGGTGGTTCATTAAATGTTCCTTTGGATGTTGTTGCATTTGAAGTTCTTCCTAGGAATGTTCTATGTGCTACCAAATGAGGACCAATTGGTTGTGTTTCTTCAAAAGGGTTACATCTCACATCCCCCAAGGAAATGCGAATGTCTCATTTGATCCTTTTTGCAAGTGATTCTTTAAATCAATCCTCCATGTTATTTTAAGACCTTTTTTAGGGATTTGTGTAGCATCCTCCATCTCGGGAGGAGGGAGTGCTACTTCTTCAAATAAAGGATTATCTAATGGTATATACTTTTCCCTTGGAGGAATATCGATAGTTAAATCATTTCACTGTCATTTTTGTGTTATCTCCATAGCTAACTCATCAAAGGGTTATTCTTTCTTTTCTCTATCCTGTACCACTAAGGCTTGGTTCTATTCCAAAGTAGATGGTGGGGGAGTTTGATATTCCAAAAATAAGTGAGGATTTGTCTTTCAAATAACTTTGATATATCACCTCGAATCTCGATTCATGAGGTATGTTAATGTTTTCTGAATTTTCTTGTTCTTAATGACCTCGTTGGTTTCCTCTATAGGTAAATATTTGAAGGAAGAAAATGTCCCATGTGAGTCACTAGAATCTGAAGAGGGATTTGAGGCATTTCCTTGATCTTGATTATCTCGTGGTGGTGGAGGAGGTTGCCAAGATCCAAAATCCATGTTTGGCATAGGTTGTTGTTCCAAAATATTGGGTGGGGCTTGATTGATTTGAGAAATTTGTTGGTATTCCTCCTCAGGCTTAGGGGGAACACTACCTTGGCCAGGTGGCATAGGTACCAGAATTGGTTCAAATTTTGGGGGAGGTCCCCACTAAATAGTGCCAAAGTTTGGGGAAGCATTTGAAGGATACCCCATGTTGCATAGGTCATATCTTGAAGTAGGTTCTTAGGGAAATGTGACATGTCTTGGGTCATTAAAGTTTTGATGCACTTCTTCCAATAGTTGCATGTTGATTATGTTAGTTTGATTATGATATGAAAAACCTTGCCTTGGATCAAAAGGTAATTGTGATTTTGGTTGTGATGTAAACATAGGTAAATGAGGATCTTGTTTCCCCTTGGATGCTTGAGACCTTGTAAAAACTGGCATGATTTCTATATGCAAATGCAAGATTTTTTTGGAATTTTAGAAATTTTAGAAATGCAAGTTTGAAATGCAACTTTGGAAATGCAAGGAACTTATGCAAATGCAATCTAAGGCTTATGTAAATGCAAGATAAGGTTTATGCAACTTTGTTTTTCATTATTTGAACTTTGACAATTAATCTTTTGAAAGGAGAAAAATCTAGGAGCATAACCTTATGAGGTTTAATAAGGATCTTGACTTGAAAGGATAGGATTTTTGGAATAAGGGACAAGTTTGATAAAAAGGCTTAGATCAAATCAATCATGAAAAAGGTGGAATAAGACCAAATTGATAAAGGGGGGTTTGAAATTTGGAAAAAAAGGGGATCAAGTTAAGATCCTATTTTCAACATCATAAAGAGAGGTTCCATAATTTGGATACTTTCTAGGATTGTTTGCAAAGTTTTTTAAGGAGGATCTAAGAATGAGCTAAGTATGCAAGAGGGCTATGATTATGACTTATGCAAAAGGACTATGATGAGGATTAAAATGAGGTCTATAATGCAAGGAATTTTTGAAATGCACAATGCAAGGAGATTAGGTCATGAATATGCAATATGAAGGCTATCAAGCATGCCAAAAGGTTCCAAGTGAAAAGTTCAAGGTTCCATATGTTTACTCAAAGACAAGGTTTTTTTTGGCCATTTTATTGTTCTTGAAGATTGAGTTGGAAAAAGGGTTCTTTAAGGAGAGTGTTTTAAGATGTCTTCATTTTTATTAAGGTTTGAACACCCACACAAGACACATCATTTAGCATGGCTATTGTAAAATGAACAAACACACCACTTCCTAAGGATAACAAGGATAGTATCTATTGAATCCCCACTTGAACCTATGTTTAGCCATGCTTACTAATAGTGGAAAACCTAGAAGCTTGGAGGCATAGGCTCTTCCTTACATGTGCACTCACTTCTCAGGAACTCCAAGCTTCAACTCCCAAGGGACATCACTTCGCAAGGGATTGTTGTCTCAACTAATAGCCACGAAAGTGTGGGGCATCTTAGTTGGTCTCTGACCTTCCACGCCAATAGATAGAATGTTTTTGTCTACTATGACATGGTGTTTAATAAGGGCATCCATTTGGGTGGTTATATGTGTGGCATACTAGCTCGGTTATGGAGGCCTCCCAGCCTACGAAAGTTACATTCTATAGGTTTTAATGCACCACAAGGGTACTGAGGGAGATATTATTCCCAGTATAAAGCATTCAACTCCTGTCCATTGTGAGATTAATCACAATGGCATATTTGTATTCCATTTGGATGGGCTTGGATGTATCATGTCACTGGTTGGGCATCCACTCTCACTGGCTCTACTAAAGCACTTGGGAGGTAGCCACTCTATAAGAATGATATGAGTTTCTCTTACACCCAAGATCCAAAAAGGTGAGGGGAGAGGATACACTCATATGATTCTTAGGATTTTACAATCTAGAAAACACATTAGACACATGAAAGAAAAAGGTTCATTTCAAGCACCAAAGTGAAGTGTTTTCTAACTACAAAAAACAAGCACAAGAGTTTGGGAAAACACAAGGTATTGAACAAAATGTCTTGCATTGAAACCATTAGTAGTTCTTAGGATTCAATATTCATCCCATGATTGCCAACATGCTACACAAAATAATCAGTAACACCAAAATCCAGTAGTCTAAGTGTAGAAACAAGTATATGAATGAAGAAATCCAAAAATAGCATTGAAAAACATCACTTTTACCACCTACGCAAGAACAAGCTACCACCTGCACAGAATCAAGGAAACCACCTACATAGGAATAGGATCCCACCTGTATAGCTTCTGACCACCTGTGCAACAACAGTGACCACCTGCGTAGCAAATGATCATAAGCCTAAAAATGACCAAAAACTTGCAAAAACAGAGCTTTTCTCAACATCTAAACATGCAATATCATCAGAAACATAGATAGGGTTCATTAATCATGCCATTTAAGTTGATTTTCAAAGATTTAAGTGAAATTGAAACCCTAACTAGCTTGCATTTGCATCCAAGTAGTTTAGGAACACATTAAAGCCAAATTCTACATTTGATCCTAAACTAGGTTAGAGTTCATTTTAGGTACCAAAATCAGATATGCATGTTCATTTTAGGCCCATTAACAACTTAAATTAATTGACCTTGCATGAAATATTCCATTTCCACCCCTAGTTAGGCTTGATTGCAAGTTGCTTGAAATTTGAAAAAGCTTCATAACATGAAACCCTAGACTAGATGAGATTCATTTTAGGAGCCCAAATACAAATGTGCATGTTCATTTTAGGCCTTGAAAATCAAAGTGTGAAGTTCATTGACCTTATTAGAGTTCATTAACCAACTTTAGGATTCATTTGAATATTTTACGGTTCATTTTAGCTTGAAAATAGAGAAAAAGAAGAGGAGGAAGCCCTAAATGTAGAATGGCTTCCTAAACATTCAAGAAATGATCCTAAACCCTAAAAGAGCACCCCATGTGATTAAATACATAGCTAAGTAGCCACCTCCATAGCTCTAGGCTCCAAGTGCGTAGGTTTGGGTACTAATTGCGCAGGACTTCTACACCTGTGCAGAAATAGTGACCACATGCGCAGCTCTCTTCCAAAACTTGAAAAAGACACAAAAACAAAAAAAAATTCATCAGTTAAGCATATTTCACGTCGGGTGCACCAAATGTAAGACCAAAAAATGGACTGGAAAGCATATCTAGGTAACCACAAACCCTAAAAAATATGCTACCCTAACTAATCTAACATTAAAACCATTTGAAACAAGAGTTGAAATATATGCAAGATAACACAAACAAACTCCCTTAAAATGTAGTTCTAATGGTCTCCTTTCTTCTCCATAGAGGTTGATATGATTCTCTTTGACAAACACAATTTCACAAAGAACTTGAAAGTTTGAATTGATAATGAGAATTACTAGGAGATAGTGGTTCAACCTTGAATGATAGAAATGCACCCATTTTATAGAAAATGAGACACAATTTGGTGAGATTGCACAAAATCCTTGCATAAATGCAGATTTTGGTTGGTAGGATGTTTGGAAGCATGAAATGGGGGAGAGATTTTGAGGAGATATTGGAGGATATTGAAGATATTGAGGAAGCACCTTAATAGGGATGTGAATCCTCAATTAAGGGATATGGGAATTAGGTGAGATTAGGAGGATATTAATTCAATTAATAAATCAATATTCCTCACAAATCCAAATTAGATTTATGAAATTATAAAAAATCTCATAAATTTAAATTAGCTAATTAATTAATAAAAATTAGTTAATTATTGAAGACTTAGGGAAAATGGGAATAACTAAAGTTTATTTATTTATTCAATTAGGACTTAGGATAAACTATGGGTTATTCATCCAAAGGGGGAAATTAGTGGGTTATAGGTCAAATTGAAGGTTTTGATGTTGAATTGAAAGGATTTTGATAATGTTGATAAGGATTAGGGTTAATTCTGAGGGTTCCAAAATAGTTTAGGAAATTAGAAGGCATCGATGAGATTTGACAATGAGCCCGGATAATGATGATTGGAAATGATTGAAAAGTGCCAATGAACTTTGATGGAATCGTAAGATTGAAATTTAAAGGGGGAAACATCGATGATATTTGACAATGTTCCCAAAATGATAATTAGAAATAGTATTGACAATAATGAACAACACTATTGAATTGATATTGATAGATTGATAGTGATAACATCAATGATCTTTGACAATGTTATCAAATGGATGATTAAGGGGATACAAAGAATTGATTATCTTGGAAAATTCCCCTAAAATGATGATAAGATTTATTTATTTGAAATAGGGTTTGATCGATTGGTTTGAAATTGGGTTAATTAGGCATCGGTGATATTGGACAATGCCCCAGAATGGTCATAAATGAGTCCAGACAATTATGAAAATGATTAGGAATAGAATAGGATAGGTATGAATTGATTTAGGAAGGTTTGGAATGGTTTAGGATCTAATAGGATCAGTTTAGGAAGGTTTGGAATGGTTTAGGATCGAATAGGATTCGTTTGGGGTTAATCGAAAATGATTTGGAAAATTATCGATTTGATAGAGAAAGTAGAATTGTTAGTAAATAATTGAACAATTTTGCAATATTCAATCATTAATGAAAGAAACAATGTCGCTATACAATAAAGATCATATGCTTGATAGAAGAATAATTAGGTCGCAAAACAACATTGCAATCGTAATGCTAAAAATGTTAAAACACGTAGACTAGCAGGCTCGAACCATTTTTCTTTGTCTACACTTTTTTACACTGTGATTATTGAATAGAAACATTTTCACTTTGAAATGGATCTTTAAGAGTAGCCATGTCCAAGTAGTTCATAATAGTGTAAAAATGACCAATTAACAAGGATGTAGATCCATCCTTCTATGCTTTAGGTTCTACAAAACTAAAGGGGGAAACCCTTGAACACCTTCAATATTATCTTTGGCATCAATCACCAAAGATCTCACAAAGGCTCAAAATGATAGGGAGATACTAGGTAACCGGCTAATCACCCATTGAACATCGACCTTGAATTAGAGAATGAGATTAGTAAAACATCACAAGCCCCATAAAATCTTTAGATATGTCAGAGTTTATGTTTATAATGCAGAACATAGAAAAGACTGATTTTTCATGTATCAACAAGGAATATATTGATTTCCAATTAGTACCTTGCCCATTGGGAAATACTTCTAGTTCAGGAGCAGCATATAGAAACAAACTACTATCAAAGACTTAAAGTGATGAATACAAATGACGTTATACCATACACTACTTATAAAACAGCCTTATGCAGAACAAATGAATTTGTGTCATATCCATAACTTTGTTTAATATGATCCTAGATTAGAACTAGGGACTAATAAAACATACACAAATGAATCTATGCAATGAATAATAAAATTCATAACCCAAATGAACAACATGGATGAGAAGTATGATGAATCTTGCTTCTGTACCAATCTAATCTACAACATTTAAAATTTTAGCAATGTGAAAAAGATCTAAAAAAATCTATTCTATTTGATAGAAAAACTAATACAATCCATAAACTACATCCTAATGGAACCATGAAATAACTAGAAACTCCTAGAGCCAGTACTCGAAAACTCTCTATGGAGACCAAGATATGGAACCATATAACAATGGAAGAAATATGAATAAGTAGGAAGAGAAAAACATCAGATTCATCCCCCCTTCAACACCAGTCCTTTCCCAAAAATCTAAAAATTGCCTTTCTCCAACTCAAAATATGATTTGATCTCTAGAAATATCTCTCCTCCAAATTTGAAAACTCTCCCATGATATTCGTATTTCAAATTTACGTCATACTTGTTGTGCTTCCTATGCATTTTATTAATTTAATTTAATAACATATTAATGTTATCCTGCACACTTTATACTCTTATTTTAACATTTTGCATAGTGCACATTACTATTTATCAATTTTTATTATTTCTACACATGCACATTAATCTGTATTATTTCACCTTACCTTGTAAATACCTTATTCAATTATGCACTACCTTTTAACCTTTTTTTCTGCACACTTTCAGGAACTTTAATCCTTATATATTATGCTTTCTTACCATTTGATTTATGCATTTTTCTGTCTAGAATGCACCACATGTCACCCTCTGAATGGCTTTGTGAAACCACCTAGACACCACATGTCAGTCTTGTTGGTTGTATTCCCGATTTTGGCTAGTTTCCCTAAAATTTTGTGGTCTTCTCTCTCTGGTTTTATGATTAAAGCAGAAGTCTCTCAATTCTTATACCTTATCCCTGTCAAAGTTTTTAGGTTTTCAAGTCTGAGTCTATGAGAATGTGCAAAAACCTTCAAACCCTAGGTCTTGTTTGGTGTTCCAAATTGAAAAGAAACCCTAAGGTGTTTTTTGCTTATGTTTTGTTGTTACTCTTTGATTCACTTAAGTTATTTGTTACATTCTGATCGTTTAGTCACATAACTTGAATAGCATATTCCCTTTTTCTCCCAGACTTGGCGATTAGCTTGTGTCGCATAGTCTCACTCAAAATTATAATATTCCTTTGGAATTTCCAGACTTCACAATTTATTTTGTATCGCGTAGTCACGGGATCAGTGAACAGGTCAGCAGTATATGAAGGGACCCACAGATAGGTCGTGCTATTGCAGGAAATTATCAGTAGCTAAGGGTTTGTCACAAGACATTGCAATCTCTTTATGTCACATAATCACTAGATGGGTCTGAGGTTAAGTAATTTGTGCAAAGCTTTAGTCACATGGTCTCTAGAAAGGATGCCAGTAAAGTGAAAGTTGCCGAGACTTTGCGACTAACTGTATGCGGTTTAAGGTAAAAGCACAGTCAGGTTGTCGCCAGATTCAGGAGATGACTCAGATTTCCATTATGTGATGTAGAAATAAATGATCAATGAGACATGTGTCAGAAGGTAAGTGTATTTCAAAGACTTATCACATGATCGCCAAAAGGTAAAAAATTATTCAGCGACTACGAGACTCATTAAGGGCTTTTGTTTGTCGCAAAGTCTTTGAATATTTTAAGGGTATAATGGATTACTTGGTGATTTGGCGGGAGCCATCAGATGAAGTGATTTAAAAATCCTATGGTGGTTGCAAATTCTAAGAATAAGAGAGTCCAAAATGAAAAGTACTCGTGACTTAGAGCTAAGGGCATGTCGCGAAGTCGTCAGATGAAGTAAAGGGAAAAATACCTGTCGTGTTGTCTCAATAGGTTTTGACACTTAACATTTGTATTTTGCAATTAGGCAACTAAGGGTAGTCACAAGGTCTTACAAAGGAAAGAAAAAATTTAGTGACTGAGAGATAACCGTGAAAGCTAAAAATGATGGTTAGTCACGTAGTCTCTGAAAAAGATGTGAGTTAGTGCTAACCATTGGCGACTTTGATTTTTTCATTATCGCGTGATCTCCAAATGATAAATTTGGTTAACAAAGGTAAGGAAAGTTGTATAGTCACTATGTCTCCAAAAAAATCATGGGTTAAAGAGTGGGGTCAGTGACAGAGAAATTGTATGTAGTCGCATGGTCACCTGATACCAAATATTAAGAAAAGGTGGCAGTATCTGATATGACAAGTTGAGTCACTCATCGACCAATGACAGGCTTAGATTTTGATTACTGTGAAAAAAGGGGTAGCTAAGATGTATGACAGTGAGCTAATCGCATGACATGTCATGTCATTTGAATTTTGTAAGGTTTTTTTGAGGATTTAGTTTTATGAATTTGATTTCCTATCACGCTCATGGAACTACGGCTAGGTTTTCAATCAATTTCATAGTATGTTGAATTAAAGATAGAATTGATGTTTTCCAAATTATGAGACGTGTAATTCAAATGGTTACTATAAGGGGCTAATGGTGTATTCATTTTCATTCATCTTTCTTTTAGAATTTCAAAATGAAGAAGAGCTAAGTATTCTGAAAGAGAGAAAAATCAGAGAATTGTAGGGTTTTCTATTACTTCAAACTCATCATTTCCTGAGAATTGTGCACAGGGGAGTAAGTGAATCTCAGAGATAGATTTGTTTTAGTATCAGTAAAGAAGAAGAGATTCAAGCATAGTAAAAATGAGTAGAGCGGTCAGTGTAGCTTTGACCAGTGGTGGAAGCAAAAAGGAAGAAGAGGAGGCAAAGGGAAAACTAAATTATTCTGATGAATTCCTCAGATTTCTTCCTGGTTCAACTCAAAACAAAAGAGGAAATGCCAATGTGCTCATAGATGATTATTGTGATATACAAGATGTTGACACTTTGAGAACAATAGGTTTTTCACTTTTTAATTACTTTTACAAGAATTATGATAAATCTATTCTAGTGTCAAACCCTTGGAATTTTGGTTTAGCTAGATTAATTGTTCTTAATGTCTACATAGATGTAGATTTGTTCCTAGATCTTGCCATCCATTATGATGTTTTGTCCAAAACCATTAAAAGGAATGATGGCACTGCCCTGCTGATCCTTAATAGAAATTCATTCATGAAAGCTTTTGGCTTATATAGCACTGTGTCTACCAGATTTGACATGAAAAAGCAGGCACAAAGATATAATTTAAAGCCTGGTATTGCTAGAGGATAGTTGCATAAACATATGCTGAAGGAGGTGAGAAAGTATTTAGATCCTATGTCTGGGACAAGCCCATATTACTATAAGGATTTACACTTCTACATTAAGTATGTCACCTATGCCCTATGTAGAGTACTAGGGATAGATGGGGAAGTAGAGAAGATCAATGTTGGCATTTTGATGATGGTGCTAGATCTATAGGCAGTGCACTCTAACACTAGTTATGATTACATACAACATATCATTGATGAGATGCATGAGGGTTTCATTGCAACTCAGAAGAAGATGAAAGATCCAAAGGAGAAGGAGCCCAAGTTCTTACACTACTCCA
>MU226835.1:816961-841045 GCA_018584345.1 Thuja plicata | reverse complement strand
CAAAGGATTTGGGTATAGCCCAAAGTCTCAAGCTTTTGCAATGTGGAGCCTATGCCCAAAGGATCAAAAGCCCCAAGTGGTGAACATCTAGGAGAATATGGTTGGTAGTCAGATGGTATGGACAATGTGGAATACAGGGGATTTGGAAATATCCCAAACCATGACACACTGGGCTCACTTAAATGAGGACAAAACTAAACATTTGTCTGATAAGTGTAGCACATTGTTGGAAGAGACAAGTGCATTGTCTAAAGATCAAGATATGTGTCATATACAAGTGCACCAGCAAGATGTGGTGATAAAAATATTGATGAAAGAATTGGAATAGAAGCCTGAGGTGATGTATGTGCCTGTACAACCATAGCCTCTACAAATTGAAGACAAGGAAAAGTCAGAAGAGGTGGTTGAGGAAAAGGTTGAGGGAGAAAAATGAAATGAAATTGCTTTGAGAGCATTAAGAGGTGTTTTACAACATAGAATTTGAATCCTAAAGGATAAGACTAATGTTGTACTTAATGCCTATAATAAGTTGCCATCTGTGCATACAGAGGTCATGGGGCATCTCGCTATCTTGAACCCCTATTTTACTAAATGGTCTACTAGGGTACAATTGTTTGAAAAGCTAGCATCTTTGCAAACCCTAAGATCATATTTTCTAGAGATAGTGACAGAAGTTGAAGATGAGATCAAAAGGGTCAATATTTCTCTCTCATTCTTTAAAGGAAAATTGAATCAAATAGAGGTTAAATTAAGCCTCTTTTTTTATGACATTAATAGATTTGTTCCTTCCTTAAGGGGAGATGATGATAAAATAAAGGCCTTATATGCCTAGAGGAATGAATTTGATAGAAAAATGCCTATTAATGAGGCATTTATTTTAGGGACAGATGTGGATATAGAAAGATTCAATAAGATATTGGATGAAGCTTTCAAGGCAGAAACTGACATCAACAAGTTTCTACTAGATGTTAAGAACATCACTGATGCTAGATGGGATAGGCAAAAGGTACAAATACAAAGTACTCAAGACTTCAAATGGCCATCAGATGATGAAGTGAAAGGATGGGAATTGATGACCACGCCCAAGAGAAAGAAGCTAGCAGTTGAGGAAGAAATCTTAGACGATGAGTAAGGGTGAATACTTGGTGCCTCACTATTGAAGATAAAGAAGTCAGTTATTACAAAAGGAAAGTGTAGGTGAGTATGTAAGCACGGTCATCCAAACTTGACATGAATACTACCAGCTACCATGTATACTATCAAAATGAAGTCGCTAGATTGGGAGAAGAACAAAGAATATCTATTTTTATCTTTTGACTTGGTCGTTCCACCACTTCTTCTCTCTCTTCCTTTTTTGTCTCTTCTATAGTTTTAGGGTTAGGTTTTCATAGACCATCCAAAGCTTGTAGCATCCTTTTGAAAAGGATTCCAAGATGGTTGAAGACCTATATATATATATATATATATATATGAGAGTTGTATTCTAAAAGGAGATGAAATATATTGTAAAATCAGACTTTCTAAATTTCTTTCTGTGTTTTCAAGCTCCAGGGATTTTTCATGTATGAAAGAAGGATTACATCAATAAAATATGATGCAATTTTACTCTACTCTATTGTTGTCTCTTTATATCCTGTGTATGCTTTTTTATGCTTAAGGTTGTATGGTAGTCTAAAGCATTTTCATTACAAGGTAACTATCTAATTACTTACAAGTTTCTTTCATGTAAAGAGCTAAGTTTTATGAGTGGTTTTAGGAAGCATATCAGTATTTAAATATCTGATACAGTATTTTAGAGGTAACTAGATAATTTGTAAGGAAACTTATCCAAATTGCATGTAGGTTGTAAGGCAACTTACAGTATTTTGTTTTTGTGAGACTTTAAGCTATTTGACTCTATAACCCAAAGGATATGTACTAATATAGGTCTTGGTCTGATAATCTATCATCATCCAAGTTTTCAAAACTACTCAAAAATATTTCAATTAAAACACATCTATTACTAAAACAAATGAGCCGAACTCATTAAGGACTTATATCAGCAGGATATTGTCCATTTTGTTAATTCTTTAGAGATTGAATCATTAGGTTATCCCTGTTGGAATCAAAAGGAAGAATTATGAAAGTCCTTCTCTCATTAGTTCATGTTATCAAAACTATAGCCTGGCTTATAATATTCTGTTTCAAATTAGTCATTGCAATCTCTAAAGTATTCTATAAGTTGTTATAGTGAGGTTTTAGGTACATAACTAGTGAATGAAATAGTCCACCAAATACGTAGGCTGAAATATCAGTAATCTTTAAAAGGTAATACTTTCCTGAGTCTGTGGAGCTCAAAAATGAAGAAGGATATTATCCAATCCTTAGCAATTAGCCTTTCTCTTGCCTAAAAGAGGTTGCATTCAAGTATACAAGGTATACTGTTATCATTAGGTAAGTGTTGCAAGAAAAAGAGCTAACAAGTCTCTGATTCACTTTGGAAATGCCACATCTGTAGTACATCAGATCTTTCCACTTGTCTAAGCACAACAGGTCATGCTATCGTGTTGCCCCAATGGTAACTTTCTTGCATATTTATCTTTGAGGCTTTGCGACAGTCGTCCATCTTTCCTACCTTAGGATTCATGCTAGCTCGAATTATTTTCTATGTGACCACCACCTGATCACCACTAGGACACCACCTTGACCTACCTTGCTATTGACCCTACCATGTGTCAGCTTGATGCATTCCCTTGATGATATCTTTTTAGCATCTTTCAAATCAATCCATCGCGCACACCGTCAATCTCCTACACCTGAGGATGTGTGCCACCTTTTGTTTCCTTTGCACCATGTCACATGCCAACTCATCCTAGCAGGCCCCACAAAAAATTGGTTTCTTCCTCCATAATCATTGACCTAGCATGGTTTTCAAGGCACTCCTTTCACATGCGTTAAGAGCCGCTAGCTTCTTCTTTAATTTACATACTGTGTGTTTTTTCTTTTAAATATCACAAAATTTCATTTTGTGATGCATGTGGGACTAATTTCTTGGTGTTTAAAGCTTTCTAGCATTTTACTTCAAAAAATTATGGGGCCCACCACCTTGTTGGTTGCTCCAGTCAAAGGGCCCTCCAATGGGCCTGTTGGTTGTTTCTTCATCTTAACAAGTGAGCGCTAGAGCATATAAATACTAGAGAAGTCCCTCCAAAAAGCAATGTGGGATAAAGTGTTTTAAGATTTAAAAAATAAAAATAATCTACTCCTTACTATGCAAGCCTCTTTATTTTTATATCATTGCAAGGTCCGCAAATCCTTTCACCATAAACCATGTGCAATACTTCCTTTCAAATATTTGTACTGACTTTTATATCTAATTGTTTTAGAGAATACAACTTACTATTTCCTTGTGTGAGCTCCCTTGGTCTACTTATTACTCTACGCTGGGTTTAAAGTTATATTTGATTTCCATGCCTAACCACTCAAAACTACGTAATTCTCCAACAGTGCATGTGTGGCCTTCTTGAATGCTATGAGCTGGTCTTGGGCAGTCCTTACTTACACCTATCAAAGATAAGCTTGTAAATTTTTAATGACCTTCATTTCATGTTGTGCTACCTCTATGGTGTTATTTCAAATCTACGAACAGTTTATTTTATGTTTTAAACCTGCCAAGTTTATTGGCTTTGAAAGTTTCTAATGAAAACAAATTGAATGAAACTGCGCAACCCCTCTCCTTCGTTCTTTTTCACAAACTTCTGGCTTTTTTTTATACGTTGCATTCAATAAAGATTCCTTGTCTATGCTTCCAAATTTTCCATACCTCTTACCAATGCATCCTTCTAACCATCGCTCCTCCAATGGTATTTTCTATTTACACTTTCTTGGAAATATTTCTTTTTAGATATTCCTTTCCACAAACTTATGCACTATGTTCCTCCTTAGACCCTTGCAAAACATTAGAAACTGCTTGAAAGTTTTAATGGAAACTTAATAAATGAAAATATGCAACCCATCACATCTTGCACAGATGTATTTGTTTTGGTTTTTAAACATGCTGCATGGCTTCTCCAAATGCAATGCAACCTTCTTCCCTCCTTTTCACTTACATTGTTTTTTTTTTTTTTAACATGTTGCACAACTTCTCAGCCTGCGCAACACTTCAATGGTGTATGCGTGGATTTCCCTTGAAACTCATTTATTTTGGTGAAGTATTAAAATGTTTTAGCTTTTCCCTCATGCACTGGAAGCCTCCATAGTCCACACAACATCTTACATTTGTTTTATTTAATGGCCTTTTGTCAATTGCGCAGGCTATGGATGTGGTCAAAGTTGCAAAAGTTGGTTTAAAATAATGTTGAAAAAACCCTTTCTTATGCATTGTGCAGATTGAATTTGCTTTGAATTTTCTAAAGTCTCTTCAATATTTAAAAATGCAATCTCCTTTTCCATTTAATATGTTTCTTATTTCATTTCTTGAAAGATTTCTGAGGTTTGCATTATTCTCTCCCTGAACAACATATAAGGAAATTACACTTGCCAATAGAAATTTAGATTTTTGAAAAAACTTCTTCCATTTTCCATGTGCTTGAGATCTTTCTTTAGCCAAATCCATTATGGAGTGCATGTCACATATGGAGAATATCTAGTCAAAACAATAATATAAGTAGATGCCCATTTTACTTGATACTAAAGAGGAGAAGTATTGCTATAAGCTTTGAAAGGTACACAACATTGATGACAAAAGGTTTGAAAGGAAAAATTTCTCCCTTGGTGATTAAACATCTACCCAATGTATATGGTCTCAGAGATATGAATGTGTCTCCCATATCTTTATGTTGCGACAACCGCCCATGCACTGTCTTAATATCCTTCAAAATTATACACAATTTCTTGTTACCATGCCAATCACATTAGATTGAAAGTTTTAGAATTCCCCATGACTATATTACTCATGCTTTGATGGATTTCTATACCATTTCCAAAAAATTCCCCCTTAACACATTTGACCATCAAAATTCACTTTTCATAAATTTTGCCAAGTGCTAAAAATGAGTAAACTGCTCTCATAAATGCACTCATAAAAACTAATTGAATCATACAATGGACCTCAAAAATTTATGAATATGATCCCTGGTGCATACCAAATTCATAAAATGGTTATTCTTGACTCACCTCGAGGTCTAAAATATCACTTTTCAAAGTTACTCCTTCAAATTATCTTTCCACTTATAAAAACACAGGAACAAGTCTGAAAACATAATTAGAACACTTCTAAAAAATATATCTAAAGACCAATTGGGGGGCTATCACTGAACCAATTTGATCCTTTAAATACAAGGAATATGTGTGTGAGAGGAGAACACTAGAAACATTAAGATTTGTAAGTTATTGATATTCAAACTTACCCACCTTCAACTTACTTTAGCAAATGCAAACTCAAACCCATGATATTTCAATTCAAACTGATTTGGTAAAAATACCAAATGGAATCCAGAGGTTTTGAGATGTTTCAAATAGGTTCATTAGAATATGGTGATCACGGATCATCAACTAGCTTGATATGGACATCTACTGGTCCTAAATTATGCACCTTTTAAAATGATGATTCTAAAAAAACTATACAAATGTAGATGTCCAACTTACATAGATCACATTTGGATCTGACTTTGTACACCAATCAAATGAATACCTCATGATCTAAAACCCTTGATATTGATTCACTTACATACATATAAAACTAAATTCCAATTAGATTTTTCTAACCATCAACTGGTCAACCAATGTGAATCCCTAAAGTTAAGTTCTTACCAATTGTGTGATTTCAAAATTAGTAAAACTACATAAGCATGGTTTGGAATTGAATGAGTAAACTATCCAAATGGATTGGCACAGCTCTTAAAATAATCATGATAGCACATTTACATTACTAAAATATAGGGGAGCATTCAATTCTTCATCAGATTCAACCAGGTGCAAGTTCTGAGACCTCAAAGTCAACAACTTCATAATTCTGCACTTTAACATTCTGAGAATAAGAATTAATTGCAAACAGAATAGTCTTGGGGAACTTATCACATGATATCATAGGAATTTGAAAATGGAAATGGATACTCTCTCTCATGCCTAAAACATATTAGAATAGTCCTTAGGTCATGAGACTTAATCCGGTTAAAACTACAAGCATGCAAAGTAGGTCATTTGCTATAATCAGGATATGTGCAGAATGCAGATTTGAGGTAAACACCTTTAACCAACTGTCTCAAAAACATATTGATTCTGAACTCTAAGAGCTCTAGCCCATTAAATTTACTCCATGATAGGTTTTTCACATATTCCCCAAGTGGTTTCTTATGAAAATCATCATTTCACATTTTACTTGCACTCCTAATAGGCCTTCTTCAGATATTTTTTTAGGGGTACTCACCTTGCCTTAGAGAAATTTGTAATTGGTCACTCCAAATTTGTGCCAAATTTGAGAGTACCAACAAGGGACACTTTCCCTAACCCAAGATAAAGAGTATAAATCTTCATTAGAGGCTTTAACCAACAAACCTAGGTGATTGAAGACTTTGTTTAGACCCCAAGGATAGAGAATCCACCAATGGATTCAGTTCTACAGACCCAAGGATGGTCAAATACTAACTAGCCTAGGATTCCTTGTAGCCCTATCAAGAGGGTTTTTTGAGCATAAATTTCAAACACATGAGGATATAACTAATTTGATGAGGTTTCTAGATATCCTTTATGGAGTTTTGAAACCTCCCAAAGCCTTAGCACTTCACTCCACTCCTACACCACTAAACTCTTGCAAAGCTCACATACCTAATTAGCTAGGTTAGGCTTGGATTACTAAGAAAGTGGTCTAAGGTGGGTTGATAGAATTAAAAAAAGGGCTTAGATAGCTTCATCTACTCCAAAATGGTCTAGATCCACCATTGGTTTGATCCTCCCAATCATATTGTTCACATGCATGTGACTGTACTAAAGAACCAGGCTAATTACATAGAGATAATTAGCCTAGGGATTCGTCTCAAAAATCATAGAACTAACACTGAGTTTCTGAGCTTTATGAATCTTAAAGAGTATGATCCTAACTTGTATTTACCAAGTGGCTGAGCACATCCACTAATTAAATCCCTAGTTACGATCACATCTTTGGAGCAGACACAGTAAACTTTGGATTGTCTAATAGTGAGAAAGTAAAATTTATAATTCCTATGAAACTTTACAAAAAAAATTAAAACCAACTGGAATGTTGAAGTAACTTAAAGCATCACAAAGTTCTATAAATATATCCATAGACTAAATCTGTACTAGGCCATACATAGTAAACTCTAACCTCCCTAGAAGGCATAAGAACATCTAATAGCATCATCTTGGCATTACCGATACTCCAAGAAGTTGGTGTGGCTAGTTGCATTTGAGTTTTCATTATTTGAGCAACATTTTGCAAAATTTTCTCATGCAACATTTTGCAAAAAGACAAATTTTTGGAAACATTTTTCAAAGTTTCTATTTTGGGAAAAGTGCCAACACTACCAACCTCCAAGGGTGTGGGAGAGGTCCAAAACATGCCAAGAGCCTATCCTAAGGTCTCAAAACATAAAATTCTAACTAAGCACTAAAATCACCAAAAGAGACTAACAAGGTCTAACCTAGTTTTAGGAACCCATAGGTTTATAACTTACCTTAGGGTCCTTCACCTTACATAATAGACCCACACAAGCACACACTAGGGTGGCCCAAAGGATTCACCTTATCAAAAAAACTTAAGAAAGAAAAAAAAAGAACTTTAGGAGGTGCCCTAGACCATACTCCCCATGAAAAAAGTAACTCAAGTCTCTCGAGTTGGGAGGTCTTCAAGTGGATAACCTATCTTCTGAATGTCTTTAGGGGTCATACATGTAGCATCTTCAATGGTTTGGTTTTTCCATTTGACTATGCACTCATAGTAAGTGCCTCTCCTAGTTTTCTTGTTCACTCTCTTATCTAGGATGCTTTCAATCATAGGTTGAGGTGCTTGGGGCATATCCTTTAGTGATTGGAGTATAGGAGACTCTGGATTACCTGTAAGATCATCATTACTAGCAACACCTTTATAAGCATAGATATCTGCAACATTGAAAATAGGAAATAATCCAATGTGAGAAGGTAGATTAGTCTTATATGCATTGTTGCCACATTTCTTTAGAATCTTGAAAGGGCCAATATTTTTCATCATAAGATTTGTGTATTTTTCTTTGGGTAGTCTCTCCTTCTTGAGGTAAATCATCACCAAATCTCTCACTTCAAACTATAAGTCTATCCTCTTTTAGTGAGCATGTGCTTTGTACTTCTTAGTGGTATGTTGCAGTTTGGTCTACACTTGGTCATGGCTATTCTTCATCACTTTAGAAAATACTTTTTCTAGTGCACTTATTTTTTCAATCTCTTTGATATCTCTGAGTTCCAATACCCCTCTAGGGTGAGTACGACATACAATCTAAAATGGATTTCAACTAGTACAACTATTGATTGAATCATTGAATGAGAAATTTGTTTGTGCTATGATAGCATCCCAACTGGCTCCATGTTCTTGGGTGAGGCATCTTAAAATATTTCCAAGGGACCTATTTATGACTTCTGTCTGACCATCAGACTGTGGGTGATATGCAGATGATAGAGAAACATTTGTTCCTATATTTCTCCATATTGTTCTCCAAAAATATCCTAAAAACTTAGGATCCCTATCTAATATGATTGATAGTGGTAGTCCATGAAGTCTTACAACTTCTCTGAAGAATAATCCTGCTATGTGAGATACATCATGAGTTGTTCTAAAAGGGATGAAGTGTGCCATCTTTGGAAATCTGTCAACTACAAAATAAATGCTATAAAATCCAGACTTGGTGTTGGGAAGACCTAAGATAAATTCCATACTTAATAAATCCCAAGGTTTTGAATGGATGGGAAAAGGAGTGTACAACCCTGCATTAGAGGTGTGTCTTTTGGCTTGTTCAAAAACTAAACAAATTTTCATAAAACTCCTAACATTTGTCTGCAATTTTGGCCAGTGGTAGAACCTTCTAATTAGCTCCAATACTTTATCCACCCCAAAGTGACCAGGTAGGCTTCCAAAATGCTTCTCTTTGATAATTTTCTCCCTCGTGGATCCTTTTGGGACACGTAATGAACTACCCTTGAAAAGAAGACCATCCTGCATAATAAAATGAGAAATTAGTATGGTATCTATCTGTCATCTCAATGCAAATTTGGTAAGTCTCTTTGAAATATTTATCCATAACATACATATCCTTCATGGCATGTGTTAGCACTTTTTCTTGTAGAATCAATATATAACAGTAAATTCTTCACTCTCATATTCCTAATTCAGATTCATACATGGAAAAGGCTAGTTAACAAGGATATATTCCTTCTACACTTCGAGCTCCATAAATTTATGCGGGTGCACCTATCGTCAGATTCACTGCTTCACATGAAATCTTTCAGTGGATAAAGGATTTATAATCCTTCTTCTTTTTAGGTCTTTTGACCTAGGAAGGTTAACCTATCAATTCTCTCTTTAAGGAATCACCATGATGAATTGTATTTCTCAACACAATTATCTAGACATGTATACTTTAGATAACAGAAAGTAAAGATTGATTAAAATTTGATTTGTTTGATGATAATGAATACTTATCATAACTTGACCAGTGCCTAATCTTGGGCCATAGATTCATAATGAAACATACATTCACCAGAGACAATTAATTGAAACACAAAAAAAATCTCAGATAGAATGCCTTACAAACTACCCTTTCACTCTCATATATTTGTATCAAATTCCTATATAAAACCCTAACCCTCTGGAACTATTTACAAGATTTAAACCTTCCTTGAAAGCAACTCACAAATAACAACACAGTTACCTAATAACTAGTACATTTAAAATGCTTTACAATTTAAAAATACAAGAGCTGAATGTAAATACAAAAAGAAATCAATGATAACAAATTAAAAGTTCCATTGTATTTCATTAATAATATCTTGATTTCAATACATTTCAAACTGACTAAAAACTTAAAGCTCAGACACAATTCAAAAGCCTACCTTGCAGTTTTGATTTTACCATCTTTTACAATATATTATAGCTTGCTATTTATAGCCAGGATTATTCATCTTGGAATCCTTAAAGATCAAGGATGTAACAAGATTTAGATGACTAAGCTAATCTGGAGGACACTAAAAGACAAAATATATAGTTAGTCCTCTTGACGGTGAAAAGACAAAATCTGTTGACAACTGAATTTGTTCTTCAATCTTCATCTAGCTGGCACCTTTGTCTTTTGATATTTAGAATAACTTCATATAGTTGTAACAAGACCTAGTGACTTTCATACCAGGCTAACCTATACTAGTATTTGAAGTAGTCATTCTCCCCATGCTCAGAGATCATCTACCAGTTGTCTTCTTTACTCTTCATCCATAATGTCCACGTCAACTGTTATAGGATTTTTCTTCTTGGGATCTATCAAGATGTCCCATGCTATGACATCTTCTTCCTTTGGCCACTCAAAGATATGTATATTCTCAAGTTGGGTCTTTTTTCTTTCCCACCTAGCATCTTTTATACTCTTGACATCTATGATGAATTTGTTACAATCTTTCTCTACTTTAACTGCTTCATCCAAAACCTTGTTAAACATTTCCATGTCTAGTTCACCATTGTCAGAGATATATACATCCTTTTTAGGTAGCACATGGTCAAATTTTGCTTCCCATAGCTCTAATGGCTTGATTTGATTGTCCTCAGTTATAATGGGAGGTACAAATTTGTTGTAACATACCCTAAACATATTTATCCTAGCTTCAATTTGATTTTCTTTTCCTTTAAAGAAGGATAAGGTGGCTCCAATTTTCTCTATTTCTATGCCAAAAAGAGTTACTATCTTTGGCAGATCTAACCTTAATGGTTGCATAGATTCCAACATCTTGAAAAGTGTTGTCCTTCTAGACCAAGTAGCATAATATAGATTTAAAATTGATAAAACTACTAAGCTCTGCTTGTAAGCCTGGAAACTTTCCATGAGCTCTATACACCACATAAATCTTTTCCTTGATGGTGTTTATCATGTGTTGTAAAATTGAAGTCAAGGATCCTAGGATAACACTATTATGCTCTATTATCCCTTGCTCTTTTTTAGTAGCTTCCTCCATTATTTCCTCTATCTACATTTCTAAATCATGTACCTCTTTAGGCTCAATAGGGGTAGGCTCTTGTATATCCAATAGTTGTTGAGTAAGCTCAGCTATGAGCTTCTCTCATTTCTTAACCTTTATCAACCATAACTCTTTGTCCTTAACAATATTGCTAGTATCACTAGTGAGTTTCTTTTGCTTCTCTGACATTTGGACTACTTTTGCCTCATTAATTTGGGCAAAGTGAGTTAGTACTTGGGATATTTCTAAGTTCCCTATATTCTAGACTAACTAGATTATCTTATTACCTTCCATCTTCTCCTAGATATTCAACAGGGATGGCTTCTGATCTTTGGGAGCCAAGATCCACATTCCAAGTTCCTGGGACTTAGGGTTATATCCAGACCCTCTTATCATGTCCCCAACCTATGTCTCATATGATAATTTGACATCAGGTTGATTCCTAATTTGATCAATTATAAAGGCTGAGGACAGATCCCAACCTTCCACTAATAGCACCCCACTGGCCTTAACCAGCTTCCTTTCTTGTTCTGGAGTAATTTTCTCAGATTTAGGATCATAATATTGTAGTGTTTATAGAGCCTCTTGGGTGACTAGATCACCACCTACCAACTACAATTATTTTACCACCTATTTTTGCTTGTTCCAGATGAGGAAATCCTTGAATTACTTTATTTTTATGAAGTTGTCATCCTTAAGGAATTCATTTTGGTGTATTAACATCTCATCTATACAAGTCCTAAGAGGTATCTCTTCCTCCTCTTCTACATCCTTTTGCAATTTCTTGCCTGCCCTGATCTATTTTCTCAGAAAGTGATCATAGGGCCTATTCCCAGTTATTAAGGTAGAAATTCTATCTATCCTTTTCTCCTTCTTCTGAGAAGGTTCCCCTATTTCTATTTTCTATCTCTTGGGTGGGGGTTCATTTGTTACTTCCTTCTTAGGGACCTCTGTTAGGTCAATGATATTCTCTTCCTCAGCTACTTTCTCTTCATCAATTCCTTGATTGACTGGAGGAGGGCCGGGTTCATATTATTTATCATCACTATCATATTTTGACTCATAATATTCTGCTTGATCCTTCTCTGGAACCACTAGTGCATCTTCCAGTTGATTGCAAAGGAGAGTGTGATAATTGATCATGGCTTCTAGCCTCTTCAAATAAGGCATATCAGGGAAGAATCCCCAAAATTTTAGGCATTTTCTCTTGACCTTCCTTTCTAGGTCCATAAGTTCATTAAACTTTATAGCTCTCCTATCCACCTACTCATCTTCCAACATATTTATTATCAAATCTTCTTCCATGCACTCTTCATGGTATTTGGTGTAGGGGATGGTTGGTGTCAGCAACTTTCTGGCACTACAGATGAAGCCTTCTATGTCAACATGTATATACAAGGCCACATTCATTCTGTAGTGATTCAACCAATTATTCACAAGGTCTAATTCCCCTTTTTGAATAGTAAAATTATAAATCCTGAATTGCCTAGGGGTAAAATTACACTTTCTATGTGGTGTAAGATGCTCCTTATCTGTCAAACTAAGCTGCCTTATGAATTCCATTGCAACTATTCTTGGTGGCACCTAGAA
This sequence comes from Thuja plicata, assembly GCA_018584345.1. NCBI lineage: Eukaryota > Viridiplantae > Streptophyta > Pinopsida > Cupressales > Cupressaceae > Thuja > Thuja plicata. The sequence continues at coordinate 828,271 of MU226835.1, read as the reverse complement.
TGGAAATACATGTGGAGGGTGGGTAAACCAATACACCCTCTTTAGTGTGAAGATCTTCTCATAGTAGAAGTCTCCCCAATTATGATCTCCTAGCCATTTGTCAAGATACTGGCAGGGTCTGAGTAGTTGAACTATCTTGATTGGTAGCCTAGTCTTATTTAAACCTAGGAGATGAAGGATCAGATAAACTATCCAATTCTCAAAGGCACAAAACTCCTTCTCTCTGGAGGTGTAGTTCCACACTCTTAGCCATAATTGAATAGGGTTAGGCTGGTTGTGACAGAACCTTTGTGGCTATAAATATTGAAAATTCATGAGTGGGTAATTGTAGTATAGGATCAAGTGCATTAGAAATGAATAGTGAATGAATTTGGGATGAGCCTCCTTTTTCTATATGTCTATGAATCCCTGGTGCATTTGGTATATGATATATTGAATTTAATCATAGTTGGAGGTGGTATGGAGGCTCTGCATGTCCAACACCATCATTAGAATATCTGAATTAATTCTATCTAGTCCTGCATCCTTTCCTAGCGCTCTTCATAGTGCATATGATATGTATTTTATGTATAAATTCAAGTCCTTGTAGAAATATGGGGCTTCTCCTGACATGGCTTCTATGTAGGTTTTCATCTTCTTAGGAACATGAGGTTCCTTGATCAATTTGGAAGCAATGCCAACCTCTCTAGTACACCTATTCTCTAGGCTATTCAAATTTATCTCAGTAGTCATAGGGTAGTACACATTAAAGGCCTTCATGAAAGAATTTTAGTCCAATGTAAGTAGGGAATTTCCATCATCCCTCTTAATCATTTTGGTCAAGTTATCATACCTACTGGCCAAATGTAGAATGAAATCAACATCTACAAAGATGTTAGGGACTATTAACCTGGCTAATCCATAGGTCCAAGGGTTTGAAATTGGCATAGGCTCATTAGTATTATTGAAAAACTAATTAAATAATGAATACCCTAAGGAGCCTGGGGTTTTTGCATCTCTAATAAATGATAAGTCATCAATTAAAACAATAGCACTAACCTTTATATTTTGGCTTGAGCCTAGTAGAAATGTGAGAAATTCATTTGAATAATTTCTCTTCCCCTTTGTGTCATCCTCAGCATCATCACTTCATCCACTAGTGGATGCCACACTCAATGCTTGACTCATTTTTTCCTCTCTATGCTATTCAAACCTTTCTTCACCGACATTGAAGCAAATATTCTCAAAACCCTCATGACCAACTGTTAATTACCCTAAAATTTGCAATATTGAGCACCGAAGACACTGTTAATCACAATCCCTGCTAAATTCTGAATCAGGAAATCACTTCTTTGAATTACTTGCTGCTGGAGATCTCATTCTCCTTAGAAAATACTGAATTATTTAAAATTTCTTTTCTCTAAGAATCCAGAAGCTGGTAAGGATGCAATGATTATGGACATACATACTTGTAACTAAGAAATTAATGCAGATGTCTCTTTGAACTGGTAATCTTGAAATTCACTCACTTCCACCATTAGTTTACACATTGTGACATCAATTTCTAGTTCTAGCCATGGCATTCAAACTAACAAGTAATCAATTTCTGATGAGTGCTTTAGCTTATAAAAACCTTATAAAATTTGAAAAGAGATTCAAAAATAGATCTGATTGGCTGTATTAAATCAATTTATGACTACTTTTCCATCTGTCAAAATGTCTGAAATCATTGGTCAGCAACTATCCATCATGGTATCATAGAAAAGTCTTCTTTTAACTCAGATTTTACTTTTGGAAACTTAGCGATTGAGTAATATCCTTGTCGCTTGATATTCTTTCTAACTCTAGTTTTTAACTAAGACTTGGGGACTACCGTTGGATCAAACTTCAAATTAATGGTTGTCTCCATGTCACCTAATCTTTTAGCTCAACCCTTCCTTTTATGGAGACAACACGACTAAGCCTTCATTTAACCTTTCTTCAACCTTGGGTCACATCTGGAGACTTGGCAACTAATACATCTCTATGTCACTGAACCAAATCTCTAACTCACTATTTATCAGGAGACCTAGCGACAAAAAATTTTAGTCTCTTTATTGCATGATTTTTTTTTTACTTTTATGATTTACATCTAGAGAAAATGCGACTGTCATTGATCTTCATTTTCTCTGCATTTGACAGTTTTCGCTAAGTCTTCTGATCTTCATATCAAACCCTAACTTTTCATGATAATTCACAACTAAGAGACACATGCATTACTTTTCTTTTGTCTCTTCATCACCAGATACTATTTGAATTTTCAATTTTATACCGTGACCACATGAATACCATTGATTTGGCCCCCATCTGGTGTTTGTCATTGAATCTCTTGATTACTAACTTAACTCATCTTTCTTCTCATGACTGCGCGACAACATTGTATTCCAAACTAACATTTAACCTGGGTTTATTGAGAGACTTGGAGACTATTAAAAATCCATGTCGCTTGATCTTTTCCAAACTTTAGGATTAATCTAGAGACTTCCCAACTACCATTATATTTAATCTCTGATCAACGGTTGTCATTGAATCTCCTGATATTTCACTTAACTCACATAGTATCTAAAGACTTAGCAACAATGGTAAAACCTTTATCTTTTGACTCAACTTATAATCCTTGGTTGCATCCGGAGATAATGTGACTGAGTAAACTCGAAGTCTCCAAATGAAATCACTAACTCTGATCTCATCAAGAGATAAATTGACCATCATTAGATCATAACTGAGATCAATGGTCTACGCTAAGTCTCGTGATCCTCTGAAGAATATTATTTTTATTAAGAGACTACACGACCAAATCTTTTTGCCAAGTCTCCAGATTACAAGGAATATTCACTTTTCCTCATGAGACTAAGTGACTAAACAATTAGCACATGCAAATTTTAAGGACTTAAGTTCCAAAAAGTAACTACAAAATAGAACCCGTTTAGGAAATTTAGGGCTTTTTTGCATTTTCGCATGCAAATAACCTAAGGACTTAGGGTTTTTTGGAATTTTTCACAAGGTTAATGGCTAAAACAATATTTGTAGAGGCACAAGGACAATTTCAACCATCATTTTAAACCCTTTGAGCATAGGGATGATAGGAAACTTCAAAAAAAAAACAAGGCAAACTCAAAGCATGAAATATTACCAATAGTGGCTCTCTCTAAGGATGCTTGAATGCCAGATTATAGCAAGAACCATAGATATCTAGGGAAGCAGACCAAAAATGAACTAACCTATTACTAAAAAAAACACACAATAGAAATAAACACACATGTACATATGATACAACACTATTGTGCATGGAACAAAAGATCTAATTGAACAAAATTTTCAGGAACTTTCCATGCACTGGAAATTCTTATTCTTCATCATCCATAGTCCCGAGGAAATATGAATCCTTTCCAAAAATCTGTGAGATGACAAAAAGCCCCAGCCATAATAACTCTATTTTTTTATGCTTATCTTTGTCTTTAGCCCTGGTATTCCATTGCAACACAAAATCACCAGGCTAGAACTTTCTTTCATGTGCCCTTTTGTCAAAAAGGTACTTCATTTTTTTCTGCAATTTGACATTTTCCCTCTCACTTTCTCTCCTTATTTCATCAAATTCTACCAATTGAACCATTCTTTCTTCCATAGGTTCAGAGACTTCAATCTCTTCATCTTGGATAAACTTATAAATTGGAAGCAAATTATTGACAGGCATTCTTGATTGAACACCATATACCAACACAAAGGGAGACTTTCTAGTGGCCTTTTTGGCACTGACTCTGTCTTCCCAAAGGGAAATTTTTAACTTTATATGCTAGGCTCTTTTCTTACCTTCCAGGGTCTTTTTCAAAATTTTCAAGAGATTCTTATTGCTAGATTCTACCTGACCATTGGCTTGTGCATTGTATGGGGATGAGTAAGACATAACAATTCCCATATTAGAGTAGAAATTAGTAAATTCTTCAGACCTGAAACACATGGCATTATCCATTACTAACTTGATGGGAACACCAAATCTTGTGATCATATTGTCCATCAAAAAATCAATGACCACTGTGCTTGTTTCTCTTTTGGTTTGAATTGCCTCTACCCATTTTGTAAAATAATCAGTCACTAACAGAATCCAACTTTGACCTTCACTTGATTTCTTAGCAAACTCTTCGATGAAATCCATTCTCCACATTTCAAAGGGGGCTTCTGCCACTACAAGATTCAATAATAAAGCTCCTGAAAACTTCATTTTGCTTGAGAATCTCTGACATGGCTAACATTTTCTGACAAAAGTATAAGCATCTTGGAACAAGCAAGGCTAATAGTACCCAGCTCTCAGAATTTTATGAGCTATTGATCTGGTAGAATAATACCCTCCACACATTCCAGCATGCATTTCACTCAAAATCCTCTCTGATTGCCCTTCGTCAAGACACAACAACAAGATCCCATCTCTATTTTTCAAAAATAAATCACCATGCAACAAGACATATGTTTGAGCCTATAATCTCAAACTCCTACTTTGGTTATCACTTAGGTTATCTAGGCATTTAATATTTTTCAAAAAATATACAATATTAGTATACCAGGGTTGCATTTCAATACTTGTTAGGAAATTTCCACTTGTATCAACATTATTGACTGAACTAGGTCCAAATTCTCTTCTGTCATCAGTATTAACAATCCTAACCCTCTAACCATTTTTGTGATGTGGATTTCCAGATCAAATTATTGAACCTTATTTATCCACTTGCATCTCTTCCCTGTTACCTCATTTTGGACAAATATATCTTTGACAACAACATGAGGAACATATGCATTTACCTTTGCACATACCAGATAAGGCCTGAAATTCTTGACTGCTTTCACCAAGGCATAAGCTTTCTTTTCCATCAATTGATAGTTCAGCTTAGCTGACTGTAAACATTTTCTAAAAAAGGCTATTGGATGTTCAAATCCCTCATCATCTTTTTGTAATAGAACTATAACAATAGTATGAAAAGAAGAAAAAGTGAATAAAGAAAAGGGTTTGGTATAATCAAGGAACACTAGGACATGTGCTTCTTGGATAGCTTGTTTTATTTTTTCAAAGATTGACTATGCCTCTTGATTCCATTCAAATTTTACATCCCTTTTCAACAATCTGACAATGGACTTGACCAGTTCTACAAAATTAGTAATGAATCTCCTGACAAAATTGATTTTCCCTAGAAATGATTGTATACCTTTCAATTTTTTAGGAGAAAGTACCTTTTGAATAGCCTCAATTATTTTAGGATCTAGTCTTACTCCCTCCTTTGATACTATATGGCCTATAAATTTCCCTTCAGTAACAACAAAGTGGCACTTTATTGGGTTCAAAGACACACCATATTCCAATGCTTTTATCATTAATTTCTCCAAGTGGTTACAATGATCTTCTGCCCTTTTTGAAAAATTTGTTAAATCATCTTGGTATACTACCATCAGAACATCTATGAGATATTTGAAAGCCACATCCATGGCCCTTTGAAAGGTTGTACCAGCATTTTTCAAACCAACTAGCATGCAAGAATATACTTAAGTGCCCCAAGGAGTTGTAAATGTTGTCTTGAATTGTTCAGACTCTTTGACCAGAACTTGGTTGTATCTTGAGAACCCATCCATCATAAAAAATAAATCAGATCTAGTAAATTTATGCAACATAGCCTCCATATTGGGTAGTCCATAGTTATCTTTTAATGAGGCCACATTCAGGTTTCTGAAATCAACACACAATCTTATGTCGCAATTCTTCTTTCTCATAGGGACTAAGTTTGAAACCCAAGATGAATGTCTTATAGGATGAATAATGTATGCATCTCTTAGCTTCATCAATTCTGTCTACATTTTGGTAGCCAACAGTGGATTAATGGGCCTTGTTTTTCCCTAAATGGTTTTACACCTTCTTTCAGAGGGATGTCATGCTGGAATAAGTCTTTTCTATAGGCTTTCAAATCCTCATAAGACCAGGCAAATACACGTTTGTACTTTTTTAGCAGTTTTATCAAATTCAGTCTCACATTTTTATCCAACCTTTTACGAATATAGACTAATTGAGGAGATTTTTTAGATCCCAGGTTAACTTCTTCTAAATCACATACCTTTGCATTGGACTTCTGGGTCATATAATTGTCATTTATGTTGAACATGCCTTCCAACTGAACCAACCCTTTGGGAATGTGATTCATAGCTAGTTGGATAACTTCTTGATCAAAGATATATTCCTTACCATCTGCAACTACTACTAGAGATTCAAAGTCAATCTTCTGACCATTATATTGATCTACACACTGAATAAACCTAAGGATATCATCATCATCCTCAAATACTTGCCAATTATGAATATTTTCAGGGACTGTAGGTCTACTTTTTATTTCTACCATAGACATGCCAGTAAGGGTGACATCATTATTTTTTAGGGTAACATTGGCAAGGAAATCTACCATTATCTTATTTGATCTCTCTATCCATAAGATATTGAAGGCATCAAAGAATTCTATACTATCCTAGACTACATACTTGTACAATTTTAGTCTGTCATCTTTGGCAGCATAATGTTCCCTTATCTTAGATATGATCAAGTGAGAATCCCCATGAAACTTCAAACATTTAATACCATGCTTAATAGCAATATCCATTCCCAAAATTAAAGATTCATATTCAGCAGTATTATTTGTATAGTGAAAAGTTAGCAGGAAGGAATACTTGAAAGTGATACTTGATGGGGAAATAAACAAAACTCTAGCTCCTGATCCTTCTTTGGAACATCCTACATTAAAGTACATTTTCCATAGTCCATATTTTTGCAAAAGCAACTCATCCAAAATTGGATCAGTATTCTTTAATTGGGGCTTGATCTCTTCCACAGTAAAGTTTTCCATATCAACATCTACATAACAATTTAATTGGTCAAGTAGAACTACCTCCACCATGACAGGTGACCGGGGTTCTCTGTACAACTTGACCTCATTTCCATTTATAGGTATAGTTGCATAGGAAAAATCTAATTTTATCTTTCCACCCACTACTACAGCCCATTGTCTTGATAGAAGAATACCATAATATGGCTTAGTATCAACAACCACTATATCCATTCTGTAGGACGCTTCAGGGAAAGTGACAATTTTCACTTCAATGTGTTTTAGTGTTCCTATCACATGAACTTACCTGTTGTCTATAGCATAAAAAATTCCACAAGGTGTGGTGACTTGAAGCCTTGGCTCCTTCATGACATGATAAGACATTACATTTGTTGCAGCTCCAGAATCAATCATGCAGTTTTTTACTAAGAAATTGTTCACTATTAAGGTGACATAAAATGGGTCATCATATAATGGTTCTTGGATAATTATGTTGCTAATGCAGATATTGGAAAATTATTTTCTTTTTTCCTTTTCCTTTTACTTGCCCTTCTCTTTCCTTAACAAGTGGATTGTCTCTTCTACTATCATTTGATGTCAAGGGTGTTTTCTCTTGGTTTGGCACAAACACATCATCTATCCCTCTTAGAAGTGCCAAAAAAGCTTCTTTTTGCTCTTTTATTTTTAGCATCTCCATGAGTGGGACTGAAACTTTCATTTGAGTCAGAGCAAGTCTCATGTCAAAAAGGGGAAATTTAGAGGACACATCAGTCATCTTTTTACCTTTCTTGGAGTTATCATTGACTATTTTTTCCTCCTTTGCTTCTTCCTTTTCAACATGATCAGAAGAGGGTCTTGCTTGTCTTTCGGGATTTTCATCTTTATTTTCCCTGGCATGACAATCCTCAATAACTTGAGGTGAATCCTTTCTGACATAGACAAGGGAAGGTTTACCTTGGGCTGGTTGTACTATTCTATTTCTCATATTATATGCATTTTTGGCTTGATTAATTGCTGCAACAGTCAAAGATCTCTTTTCCTCATCAATAGGAGTTTTAAAATGAGAATGTGATTTGTCACTTCCCACTGTATTTATAGTTACTTGTGAGATACTATTGACCTGATCATTTTGGTAGGGTAGAAGCTATGATTGATATTCTAACAAGAATTTTCTTCTGTACACAAGTTATCAGAAGATGAACCAATGTCAGAGAACCATGGGTATGGTTTCTTTACTATGAACATATTAATGGCAGGGCCTCCTTGTTCCCTTTCTTCTGTTTGATCAAACAAAGCCTGGGCTACTACAAACTAATATGAAGAATGTGGTATATTGCAAGAATCACACCAAGGAGTTTTCTCAACATAGTTGGCATTGTTTCTTTTCAGGGGATCAGGGGTTTCTTTGGCTTTTGGGTTATCTTGTCCATGAGGGACTAGCTTTCCATTGTTCCAATTTTTTTTATATGGGTAGTCTCTTAGGTTAGGATATTTATCAAACCTTTGGTTAGTGTATTTATTATCATGGTACCCTACCCTGTCTTTTTAAACCATTTTGGCAGCAAGATATTTTACTGCACTCACTAGTTTATCTACTGTGTCATCTTCTTTGACAGTTTTGTCGGCTGATCCCTTTTCTTTCTAGAGTTTATTATCTTCCCTCTTTCCCTATTTTGCTGATGCTCTCCTATTGATTTCAATATCAATAGCTATTTTTTATGCATCCCTTAAGGTTGTTGGGTTTTTGTCTTTGAGTAAGTAAGAAATTTACCATCATCAACATTGATATAAGTTGTAAGACATACTTCCTCATCTAACCTCAATACTTGGAATAGTTTATTCATGGATTTTTGAAATCTTTTGTTAAAATCAGCCATATATTCATTAGGGAACTTTTTAATGTTATTGAATTCATTCAACATGTATCTAGAGTTGACATGTTCTCTATATTGTTCCTTAAAAGACTTTACAAACTCATCCCAAGGTGCAATGCTATCATTTGGTAAATTCGTAAACCAATCTCTAACATCTTCTGTTAATAATTGAACAAAAAGATTCATAATGACATCCTCATTTTCAATTTCAAATTCAGTTACCTTATCACTAAAAGCTTTCAAATGCTCTACACAAGTTACAACATTATTTTCTATGACCTTGGGGATTTTGTCTCTTACCTCATTATAAATCACATTAGGGTGACCAGGAATGCCTTCAAAGAAGAGGGCTCTATATCTGTTAATGTGGGCAGATCTCCTCTGGAAATTTCCAAGCACATTGTCACCATTTGGTCTAGTATCTCCTCCTTAATTTTTAATGGGTGGGGGAGAACTTTATTTTGGGTTAGAGACTTGAATGCTTGTGCCATGACCAATAGGCTGAGCACTTGCATTTGGGCCCGAGGTTTTAACTTTTGAATTCAAACAAGCTGATTGAATTCTAGGACCAGCACCTTGAGTATTTGGATCAAGACCAAAAGACTAGTTTTGTTGCTGCATCCCATGATTTACAGGCATATAAATTCTGGTAGTAGTGTTGGTAGTAGCATGGAGGATATCTATTTTCATTCTTATATTAGCTGCAGCAGCCTCTAATTCTAACTTCTCAAGTTGTTTGGCTAAGTCTTCTTTAGCTTTTCTAGCTTTCTCAATTTCTACATCAATTGGAGACACTACTAAAAGGATAGTCACATTTTTTGAGGCTCACTAATAGTGATACCAACAACCTTTTTTTACCTTTGTCAGGGATATCCTTAGTGTTTGAATCAATCTTTGCACTCTGCTCAACCTTATAACAGTGCAACTGTCTAATGACAGGTCCTTCTTTTTCAAACTCATCTCTGCCAGAGTTTGATTTCTAATTTACAGCCTTGTTCCTTAAATCATCAAGGCTACAAAAAAAATCTTTGTCTAAGCCTTTAACCTCTTCATTTAGGCTCTTAGCCTTGAAATCATTTCTTCTTGTTTCAGCCAGGAGTTCTTCTCTTTCTACCAACAAGTCATATAATTCGTTCTCACACCTTTTCCTTGCATTTAATATCTGTATTTATTGCCCCTTTTTTCTCCTTCTTAAAGCCAAAACCTCATCTCTCAACTGATCAGAGTCATAAGAAGTTGTTTCAATAGCAGATGTTTCTTCTGGTGAGGCCACATTTTCCTCTGCAGGGAAAAAACCAACATCTATTGTTTCTCCTTTGAAAGGATCAAAAGATGTTTCATCTTGATTAGGACCTATAGGCCTTGGTTGTTCCACATCCTCAGAGGAAGATGGCCTTCTCTCAGGAACAGGGGCTTCATTCTCCCTTTAGAGGTACTTGGGGAATCATGTTTGGACCCACCTCTCTTTGACCATTGTTTCCTCCCAGGTGTATGGATCTCTTCTCCAATATCCTTCTCAGGATTTTTATTGAAATAGGATCTAGTATTCCTTTGTCAACTCATCTTTCAAAATAGAAAAGTATATTAAATACATTAAATATGCAAATTTTACTAGAATACACAGAGACTTAGAGTCACCACCTCTTTACAGAGGACAAATATATGAAATATAGCTAAGAATCCAATCCCAACTTAGACGTTGCTTCATAACAATAAGTCTATTAAAAAATAATATGTAAAGTTTCTTGAGAATTCCTCACCTCTATCTCAGGAAAATTATTCTTCACTGTCTATGTCACTATAAATCTTCTCCACTCTATAACTTTTCTTCAAAAAACACATACTGGATTAAATCAGAGACTTTATATTCACCAGTCACTCTATTCGAGACAAGATCAGTATGATTTTCAGGATCAAAACCTTCAAACAATGTGCAATGATAGATACGCAGAATAAACTTGCTTTTATGATTATGAGAAAAAATAGACTCATTCTCAATATCATGAGGACTAACTCTTTCATGAACATGACTCTTAGAACATTAAATCAGTTCCCCAGTAGAGTCAACAATTTGTTAGCACTTTTTCTTGTAGAATCAATATATAATAGTAAATGCTTGACTCTCTAATTCCCAATTCACATTCATACATGGAAAAGGTTAATTAACAAGGATATTTTCCTTCTACACTTCGAGCTCCACAAACTTAGGCGAGTGCACCTATCTTCAGATTCACTGCTTCACATGAAATATTTTAGTGGATCAAGGCGTATGCCTCTCTCTCCGGTTTCCCACAGCTTTCCAAGGGCGGGGGTTAGTAGCCAAGGTTCACAAGTGAATGCAAATCAAGTACGCAATGACTACTAAACGAATAACATAAACGTGAGCAATAAAATGTACAAAAAACAAAAAGGAAGAAAAAATAATGCAAACCCTTCGATGCTTGAAGCTTCTATTGTTTCTCTCTACTCCTTCCGAAACGTTGTTCTTGATGCTCAGTATTGGCTGGGCAACGTCTATGACTTGAGAAGCGTCGAGAATTTGATAATTGCAAAGTGTGTGTGATCGC
>MU226835.1:793843-809705 GCA_018584345.1 Thuja plicata | reverse complement strand
GAGTTTGGTTAACTGAGGAGCTAATTATGAGTTACCTTTTTGAACTGAAGAGATGGGTGAAGTTACCCATGTGAACTGGAGAGATGGGTGGAGTAACCCATGTGATGTAATTGGAGTTATCTCTTTGAAGATAAATGAATATTTAATTCATTTATTTAATAATTGTTTTCAACATGTGAGATAATTGAATTCTTTTTAATTAAGAATTGCTTTATTTGATGAATTTAAATTAATTTAATTGAAATTAATTTAATTGGAAGAATATAATTAGTAAGTTTAAATATTTGATTTAAACTATAGGAAATTGAGTTTAATTAATCAATTAATGGTAATTAATCAATTAAAGCTTAATTAATTAAATAAAGTTAATTATTTAATTAATTTTGGGGATTGGATTAGATGATTTGAGAAATGAATTTAGAAGAAAATAGATGATTACTTAACGATTAAGAAACCATTAATTAATAGATGAAAATTAGGGTTTTTAATGTAAAGTCGCAAGCGTCTACACAAGGATTTCTAATCCTTCTTCTTTTTAGGTCTTTTTACCTAGGAAGATTAACCTATGAATTCTCTCTTTAAGAAATCACCACGATGAACTGTATTTCTCAACACAATTATCTAGACATTTATACTTTAGATAATAGAAAGTAAAGATTGATTAAAATTTGATTAGTTTGATGATAATGACTACTTATCAGAATTTGACCAATGCCTAATCTTGGGCCATAGAGTCATAATGAAATATACATTCACCAGAGATAATTTATTGAAACACAAAAAAAATCTCAGATAGAATGCCTTAAAAACTACCCTTTCACTGTCATATGTTTGTATCAAATTATTGCATAAAACCCTAACCCTCTGGAACTATTTGCAATATTTAAACCCTCCTTGAAAGAAAATCACAAATAAAAATAGAGTTACCTTATAACTGGTACATTTAAAATGCTTTACAATTTAAACATACAAGAGCTCCAGGTAAATGCAAAAAGACATTAATGATACCAAACTGGAAATTCCATTGTATTTCGTTAATAATATCTTGATTACAATACATTTAAAACTAACTAAAAACTTAAAACTCAGACACAATTAAAAAGCCTACCTCGTAGTTTTGATTTTACCATCTTTTAAAATATATTACAAATTGAAAATTTATAGCTAGCATTAGGCATCTTTCAATCCTTAAAGATTAAGGATGCAACAAGCTTCAGATGACTAAGCTAATTCAGAGGACACTAAAAGACAAAATATACAGTTAATCCTCTTGACTATGAAAAGACAAAATCTATTGACAACTGAATTTGGTCTTCAATCTTCATCTAGTTGGCACCTTTGTCTATTGATAATCAAAATAAATTTGTATAGTCTTAATGAGACTTAGTGAATTCCATTCCAGGCTAACCTACACTAGTCTTTAAAGTAGTCATTATCCCTGTGCTCAAAGATTAGGTGCCAGGTGTCTTCTTTACTCTTCATCCATAATGTCTAGGTCAACTATTAAAAGATTTTTCTTCTTGGGCTTTGTCAAGACGTCCCATGCTATGACATCTTCTTCCTTTGGCCACTCAAAGATCTGTATATTCTCAAGTTGGTTCTTTTGTCTTTCCCACCTAGCATATGTTATGCTCTTTACATCTATCATGAATTTGTTACAATCTGTCTCTGCTTTAGCTGCTTCATCCAAAATCTTGTTAAACCTTTCCATGTCCATTTCACCACTATCAGAGATATATACATCCTTTTAAGGTAGAAAATGGTCAAATTTTGCATCTCATAGCCCTAATGGCTTGATTTTATTGTCCTTGGTTCTAATGGGAGGTACAAATCTGTTGTAACCTACCCCAAACATATTCAGCCTAGCTTCAATTTGATTTTCTTTTCCTTTAAAGAAGGATAATGTGGCTCTAATTTTCTCTATTTTAGTGCCAACAAGAGTTACTATCTCTAGAAAATCTGACCTTAATGGTTGCATAGATGCCAACCTCTCAAAAAGTGTTTTCCTTCCACACCAAGTAACATAATATGGATTTAAAATTGATATAAAACTACTAACCTCTGCTTGTAAGCCTGGAAAATTTCCATAAGCTCCATACACCACATCAATCTTGTCCTTGATGGTTTTTATCCTATGTTGTAAAATTGAAGTCAAGGCTCCCAAGATAACACTATTATGCTCTTTTATCCCTTTCTCCTTTTCAACAACTTCCTCCCCTGTTTCCTCTGTCTGGATTTTTGAATCTTGTACCTCTTTAGGCTTAGTAGGGGCAAGCTCTGGCATATCAAATAGCTATTGAGTAAGCTCAACTATGAGCTTCTCTTGTTCCTTAATCTTTATCAACCCTAACTCTCTATCCTTAACAATATCACTAGTATCACTAGTGAGTTTCTTTATCTTATCTAACATTTGGACTGCTTTTTCCTCATTAAGATCCACAAAGTGAGTTAGTACTTGGGAGATTTATAAGTCCCCTATATTTTGGACTAACTAGATTATCTTATTACCTTCCATCTTCTCCTGGATATTCAATAGGGATGGCTTCTGATCTTTAGGAGCCAAGCTCCACATTGCAAGTTCCTAGGACTTAGGGTTATATCCAAACCCTCTTATCATGTCCCCAACTTGTGTCTTTGATGATAATTTCACATCATGTTGTTTCCTAAGTTGATCAATTATAAATGCTAAGGACATATCCCAATCTTCCACTAATAACACCCCACTGACCTTAACAAGTTTCCTTGCTTGTTCTCAAGTAATTTTCTCATATTCAAGATCAAAATCCTATAGTGTTTGTAGAGCCTCTTGAGTGACTAGATCACCACCTTCCAACTACAATTTTTTCCCCACCTATTGTTTCTTGTTCTAGATGAGGAAATCCTTGAATTCCTTTGTTTTTATGAAGTTTTCATCCTTCAGGGATTCATCTTGGTGTATTAACCTCTCATTTGTACAAGTCCTAAGAGGTAGATCTTCCTCCTCTTCTACATCCTTTTGCAATTTCTTGCCTTCCCTGATCTATTTTCTTAGTAAGTGATCATAGGGCCTATTCCCAGTTATTAAGGCAACAACTATATCATCCTTTTCTCCTTCCTCTGAGAAGGTTCCCCTCTTTGTATTTTCTATTTCTTGGGTGGGGGTTCATTTCTTACTTCCTTATTAGAGACCTCTGTTAGGTCAATGATATTCTCTCCCTTAGCTAATTTATCTTCAACAATTTCTTGGTTGACTGGAGGAGGGCTAGGTTCATAGTATTCATCATCACTATCATATTCTTACTCAGAATAATCTACTTGATCCTTCTCTGAAACCACTAGTGCATCTTCCAACTTATTGCAAAGGAGAGTGTGAGAATTTATCATGGCTTCTAGCCTCCTCAAATAAGGCATATCAGTGAAGAATCCCCCAAATTTTAGGCCTTTTCTCTTGACCTTCCTTTCTAGGTCCATAAGTTCATTAAACTTTATAGCTCTCCTATCCAACTCCTCATCCTCCAACATATTTCTTATCAAATATTCTTCCATGCACTCTTCATGGTCTTTGGTGTAGGGTATGGTTGGTGTGAGAAACTTTCTTGCACTACGGATGAAGTCTTCTGTGTCAACATTTTTATACAAGGCCGCATTCATGTTGTAAACACAATATGGAATAGAAAGATACTAAGAGGGGGGATGAATCAGATCTTAGAAGTTTTAACACTTAAAACAAATTGATCCACAACCATACCATAAATTTAATTGATCTATCAACTAGTAGAAACCATAACATAAAATAAGTAACTCAAGACTCATAATTTTTGTATCCCAAAAACCCAATATAGTAAAACTGGGGTGGGGATGACACCCACAAAAATCTTCACTACTGCAACAATAAAGTGTGTCTGTTAGGGATACAAAGTTTTATCACAATTTGTAATCTACTTGATTATAGGTCTACTCAGCTAAGAGCTACAAATCATTACAATCTACCTTGCAAAAGGATTTAAACTTATAATAAAGTAAACACTCAGATAAGAGATTTAGAAAGGTCTGCTAGAACCACTTAGTTAAGAGATTTTACTTGATACACTTGTTAGAATGTCTCAAGGTCTGATCCTTTGATATGCACTCAGATGCTGATAAAAGATCTCCTCTTTTCAATACCTTCTCTGATCTAATAATCTAATATGACTTTACTATGTTTCTCACTCCTCTATTCCTCTACTTGATCTATGCTTCTTAACTCAAAATAACCCTTTGCATATATCTCTTGTATGCACACACAACTTTTCTACAAAATTAGGGTAAGAAGCAATCTTATATACCTTACGGATTTGGCATTCAGATCTACGTCAATGATCAAGAAAAAATACTTATGCCTCTTAGGCATTCCAATTTTTTGATTGGCTCTATGCCACATATTGGATCAAATGATTTAATGTGTAATTAACTCTTCTGAAAAGATTAAATAACCAAATATGTCAGCCCAAAATGGTTTACCTTAAATTTTGTGCCATAACAAACATGTATGAAAAAATTATCTTGCTTGGCATATAAAGACTCTGGCGCTCTGCATGAACTAATCAACTTTACTTGGTAATGACTACTGCTCAGCCTATACTGGATAGCTCGGTCATAGTGATGACCAACTAACCTACCTAGATAAATGAATAAGTGTGGGACACTAATGATCAACAAAATTTAGAGATCAACAATCTCCCCCTTTGATATTAGTGGCAAAAACACTTATCATTTCTTTATATCCACAAAATTTTCCTAAGTACACAACATACTCCCCCTAAGATTATAGTTCAGAATATTTACATAGTGTACATGCCAAAAAAAAAATATTAGGCCTTTTTTTTCCCATATTTGTCTATTTCCTTATCTATTTCCCCCTTGTTTTTGTCATGTTGGTAAACATATTGTTCTTTTTCACTTTAACTCTAGAATACCCAAATATTTAAGAACAATTGAATACAACAGTTGGGAAATTGTGACTAAATAACTAATTTCCCCCTGAATTTAAAGGTACAAATCCCTTAAGTAAATGATCTTCAATGAATATTAATCCTTCCTATCCTAACAGGGGTATGTTCTTGACCTAATAACAGAAGTGGTAAACCAAGCTAAACCTAGATAGGAAATAGATCAGGCGGGATAAATTCAATTATAACTTTAGCCAATTTCAAGACTTCATCAGTCATATGACTTCTTAAAACTGGTAATGCAATAACTGATAATGAAAATTCAAATGCAAGACTTAAATATTTAATGATAAAGTGACAATGGATCAATCTATTTCACAGGTACATCTCCCAAACTTAGAATAACACCAGATTTCCCCTTAATTAACTATATCAAATCATAATACAAAATTTTGGTTCAACCATAAAGTGTAAATCTAATTCCAAAGAAACATTTGAATTTAATAGATAGATAAATGCAATATAGTGGAGCAGTTAAAGAGATGGCATTCAGAGATACAAATTTGACTTAGCAAAATGCTATCTTTCACACCAAAATTTAGCCGACCCTTGTATTGATTTTGGAAATAATACATATAGAGTTCCAGAGTTGGACTATTACAAAAATGGGTAACCGAAATGGTTCAACTTCCCTAACCAGAAATGACAAAAAAAAATTTATCGTTACAATACTATCATAATTTAGCACAAGAGGGAATCTATCTAAGCTTTGGTTTTCTTCCCCTTGCCTAATTTAGCCCTATAGGTAGTGACAACTGTAATTCTCAGGATGAGCTCTTCATGCCTATTGATATGGACATTATTATATATGATGAGCCATCTAGAATGTTCTTTGGCTAGGTGCTTGAGCACATCTTTCTGATCCTTAAGCTCTTCCATGGCTTTAAAAATGCATTCGCTCAACTTTTGGAGTTCAGGAACCTTGTCCAAATGGGTGGAAGGCTATTCTGCCAGCTTATGCACATAAACATAAAATGATTTCTACATACTAGCCAATCTGATCATTTTTTTTCCCTGACCGCTTGCCTGTGAATCCATGTGAAGACCTTGAAGGAGTTTAAAATCTTTGTTCTTCTCCTCCTTGATCTGGACATCTGTTTGCTACAACCCTGTTTCAGCTTGGATGATCATCTCGATCTTAAATTCCAAGCTTTTAAGAAATTCAATCAAAGGCTTGTCTCCTTTCTATAAAATCTTTGCCTTTAGTGCCTCTTTGGTATTCATTTTAACCACCACGTGCAGCATTACTATGCATTCTTGACATCTCACTCTCTTTGATACGAGAGGCTGCAAATTCTTGTCAATATTATTCCTCTCTATTTTCAACCTTAGGAGAGCATTACTGAGTTTCTCAACAACTACCAGTCCCTCAGATTTGAGCCTCTTGATCCACCTCTTGCTGATCTACCTGAAGTGTCTATCCTCTTGCAACTTGGCTATAATGGCTTGGTTCTCCGTAGCACTAGGATCAAAAAGTGGTCTGGGTACTGGCAACACTTTCTATTGGAGCTTTGAGCTATCTGATGAAGTTAGTTAGCTCAGCTACTTCTACATTAAGTTGAACTTTGGCAGTCTTGAGCTCCTCAAGCTCTTCTTCTATTACCACATTGGTGGATTTCCACCAATCCACCTTGGTGTCATGTCGAGCAAGCCCCATGTCAAATGACTGTAAATAAAAATTGGAGGCAGTCATATCTTCGAATCTACCCTCCTTTGTAGGCTTGGCGACCTTCATAGTTAAATGCCCTGTTTGAGGATCTCAACCTAGTGTAGACATTGTCTTCACCTTTATTACTTTACCAATAGTGGTGTTGGGTTGCAAGGCCTATGAGAGAATATCTTTTCTGAAAGCCCCTTCCTCTGCTCTCTTCCTTTTACATTCTAGAGTATGCTCTATCCAGGATTCAACACTGGTAACTTTGGAAGTAGAGACCAAGTCTTCTATAAACAACTTCCTAATTACTGGAGGAGTAGCTTTTCTTCTGGAAGCAAATGGGTTCACTAAAGTAGGAGAGGAGGAAAATAACCTAATGACTTGAGAAGCTTCTTGTTGCTTCCCAACCCTCTCATTTGATTCTGGGGCTGAGGTATTGGAGCTATCTTCACCCACCTCCACTACAATAAGGGATCCTCACCTTGGAGTATCTTGAACTGAGGTGTCAACTTGTGTAACCATAATACTAGCCTTAACTGATTTCTCAGGTCTTGCACCTTTAGTGGGATCTTCTGTAGGCTTGGACAAGTCTATAGAAACTGCTTCTTTTGTCAACCTAATTTCTGGAAGCGAGCCCTCTCCACAAGTCTTCTCTAGTGGGATTTCTTTCTCAGGAGGTTCATCACCTCTGCCCGCTGGCTAGGTTGATCCTTTAGCCACAGTTGAAATCATTACTAAAGAAGTTGTTGTAGTGCTCAAAGTGTCTTTTTCTAGGAGTCACTTAGAAGGAGGCTTCCTTTCTAACCTCTTCCTTCTTTCACTCCATTTCACCCATTGCAATATTCTTTTGTAGATCCCACCCATCAAGGTCTGCAAGTCATTAATAGCTTGACCTAGCATGGGTTCAAAGCTTATAGGAAGGGGCTTAATATTCTCCAAATATGTGTTATCATGCATATGTTGGCCATCATCTTCTATCCACTCCACAACAATGTTAACTTTGAACCTTTTTATTTGTTCAATAGTTAACTTGGCATAGCACCTTTCTCTACTCTCTAAGTCATCTTTGCAGTTAGCCCAGTAGTCTTCAATATCATCAACATGATTAATTGCATGACTCATTTGCAAGAAATATTGGGCATAATTTACAGGATCATACTGTGGCCTAAAGACATCATATGTCTTCAACTGAAACCTCTTTGAGAATGTCTTCAAAACATTCTTTGCCTAAGACCAGAATGTGCAACTGTAAGCTCCAATGGTCATCAGGAAATCATAGCCCTTCTTCTTAGCATCAGCATAGATTAAATTCACTTGGAGTGTCTGCCTCATAACCTCGACCAGCATGATCATATCATCGGGATATCTAGGCAACTTCAGAGGGAAGTCAACAAATCGTACAAGATGAATATATGAGAAATCTGGAAATTGAATGAAAAATCACCCAAACGGGTAGATAAAATCCATGGCTTTAGGAGAAAATCTCCTTTCTTGGAAACCTTGTAGCTCCCTACATAGTCTCATTGTAAATGCATCATTAACTTTGAGATATTCAGCATAATTGTTATGTAATTGTAGACAGGGGAAAAATTCATAGATTTTAACATCTTCTAGGAACTCTTCTAATCTAGGAAGCCCTGGCCAAATCTGAATTGTGGCCAATATATATAAAATAAATGAAGACATGTAGAAATCATTCTAAAGCTTAGCTCTAGTTAGGGCACTGGAGATATTCTTGCTTACCATAAGAGCCCGATATATGAAAGGGTGTTGAGAACAGATCACCTGGACTAAGAAGAAATGATGTTCAAAAAAATGTAGTGCATCACTCTCACCTCTAATCCTGTGGAGCACTACCAAGATATCCATGATTTTTGGCTTCAAGTTCATGCCATATAATATTTTAGGCAACTTTCCCTTGGCACTCCTTGGCTCTTGAAACCATGATTTCATTATTTCCTTCTTCCACACCACCTTCTTCTCTCCATATTCGATAACCGCCTAACTATATGTCATTTCTGAATATTCATCCTGCACTAGAATGTGTAGGGCATTCTAGATGGAGTCTTGATCAATAGAGAGAAACACTGTGTCAGTAGGCAACAAAATTTGCTCGGTGTCTAGATTGTATCAAGCTATATATTCTCAAACTAGCTCGAGAGCTTGAACTACGACGGGAAAACTAGCGGCTTTGACCAACCCACTTTCCTTTAGTTTCTCAGTGAGAGGATGCATCTGGTCCTCCTTCAATCTACTTTGGAAGTTCTTCATGTTGAAGAACTTCAAGGAGGTGTATATTATTGTATGCCAATCAGAGGTGATGTCGTTCATCCCATCAAATCCCATGAATTTAGTAGCCATGCTTCAACTGATTCCAACTTGGGATTAGGGATATCTCTCAAGAATGAAAGAGAAAGGAATAACTATAGTCAAGAGCTTCAGATTTAGACAATTCATCAAATAGATGGTATTTCTTGTTTGTAATACCTCACTGATCTTATATAAATTTTGAATTCTTACCGTTTAATGACTGACTTCCTGTGCCAAACGAATGAAAAGACTAAGACATTAATAAAAAAGTATGTTATGGAGTAAAATGGCTTTATTTGAATTAATTACTTTACCCCCCATGGGCCGTAGAGAAACATTCTTTCACTTTAGTAACCATAACGGTAACTTTCTGGAAGTAGCAGAAAATTACTTTTTTGCTTCCCCTTTGGGTGGAGAAATACTTTTGGAGTGCTCTCTACTCAAAATCCATTGAAGGAAAATTTTAGCCTATCGAGATGCTGGAGTGATATGTGATTGGTTTATTTTCTTTCCTTATGCCTTGGATTACTCATAAGATCGATTATTCTTCCAAAATCCCCCATTTTAATGGTTTGGCAGAAAACGTACCCCATAGGTCAAAACCCACCTATTGGAGTAGTGAAGAAGCCATTTTCCACTTTTCCACCAGTAAGATTACATCTTGAATCCTCACTCATTCTATCATTCCTTTGCCTAAAATAGATTAGATCTGAATGCCCAAACTTCCTTCTTCCCAAATCTCTCATTTTAACTTTCACTGACCTCTTATACTTTTAAGTCTATTAATTGATGAAAATGCACTCTATAAGTGGTTTTCCACCAAGAGAATCTTAGAACCAATTTTTCTTCAATACTGCAAAAGGGAATGTTAAGGAAAAATACTTCAACTACATATAAAACCAATGTTATTGTTTAGGCTTAGAATTTTCACCCTACCTCAGGCATTAGGGCTACATGACAATTCCATCCTAACATTGGAAACCTCTCCTAGCTATGGGTAGACTATGGATGAAGAGGAATCTCCGGATTATAGGCCGGTTCCTAAAATATGGTATATCACTTCCTGATTGAAAACTGAATTGGGAAAAAGGAAAAAGAGATTTGTAACTGAAATTGCATAATAGAAAGGTGATACACCAAAGATATTCAGACTTCTTACAAAGTTTCAAACTAACCAATACTTATTATATTCTGGTGGATCTTTGAATTATCATTCATTGATCAATACACAGGCTAATTGAAAGGGGATAACTAGGGTTTTGACCACAAGTAATACTTCTTTCATTAAGAACATGCAAATTCCACAAAAGGCTTATATTTCTGCAATATAAAATAGGAATTGGTGTAATTCACTAGAATATATTTGCAAAAAAGCATTACTCTTATATGCAAAAAATTGAAAAGGAGCAAGGACCTCAACAAGATATATATGAAAGTAAGGCAATCGTATTCTTCTTCAAAAATCTATGTGTAAACTACATACATGGATTCCGAAATAATGGCAAGGAATGATAAAATTCTCTTGCACAATAATGAAATCACACATATGCAACTACAATGGAATACAAAAAAAATGGATCCACAGCAATAGGAATTCAAAATTCACTAATGCTAATTCTCCTCCCAATTTGACTCCCCTTAACAAAACTAAGAAACTACCCTAAATAGCCAACATGGCTTATTCAAAAAATCCTTCCCTCCAAAAATCCCCTCCATAACTATAGGTTTTTTAACAAAAATTCAAACCAATCCCTACGTTTTAGCCTTTTAAAACTAAACCCCTAATCACTAACATTGTAATTACATCTATTCAGATATATGGGATTCAAATGAAAAGAATGGTTTTTTTTAAAAACTTGACTTTCAAACTTTGCAAAGTTTATAAAAACCCTAGTCATATCGGCAATTAACTCCATCTTTACTATTGTCACCACAGCCGAGCATTGGGAGGTAACTATGGTTTGTTTTGATGTGTTGTCTAGACATGACTATCTTCATCGAAGAGATGTTTTGCAGTTGTCGTGGCACTTAAAGTACCAAGGTGGCAATTCTTAAGGAATGTCGATGCACTTTCACTGACATCACATTTACTCCAACTGACAATGGAACTCAAAAGTTAGTAAAATACAAAACATTGCATTCATGAGCCTCATTTGCATCTTTAGGGTTTTGTGTTTTCACTGTGTTGCCACCATGTCGCAAGGAAACCATGAAATCAGTTGTGAAATCTGCCATACTACAAGGAAAAACTTAGAGTTTATGAGTGAAATGTTGTCTACACAGTTAATAAAAATTGTAGTATCATTTATGTAGTATCCTTCTTCAGCAGAGGCTGCGACTTTTGATCCTCATCTTGCTCGAACTCGAGGCCCAACTGTAATTTTGCATGTCTTTAATTTAATGCTGGGATTTTTGCTAATATTGTGCCATAATATATGGTGCTGAACAATGGTTTGTAACTCACATTAATACATCCCCATCACGGGTTTTGAATTTGTAGTTTGTTTGAAGGCTCGGGGAGTTCTTGTCTATTTGTTTTCGCCACAACTGCATTTGAAAGTGAGACCACTGCCACCTTGGAATGGTTTGGAGCTGTGGCTGAGGTGTCAAGCCTGTGAACTCTCGACTATGAACTAGGGATGTCCCAGCCACAGCTTCAAGACTCATCCCCAGTTGTCTATGTAACACAGGGCCCCATCACTGTTGTTAACCTTGAGCTATGGTTGAGATAATGGGAAAAGTCCTCTGCCACAGCTTCAGACTTATCCCCAGTTGGATATGTAATCATAAATCACCACCACTGTGCATCTTTTCACTTCTTTCTTGACAACAACCCACCATGTGGGTTTTCTTCAGCATTAAATATGTAGGCTTGTGACTGAAAGATGCAGCGGGTATACAAGGTTTTGAACTCTATGACATCTTTCAGTCATAAGCTTTACACTTTTCTTGTGAGCTGCTGCAATTACACTTGATTTTATGAAGTAAAACACCATGCACATACAGATAAGTTGGATTCTCTGTCATTTTTTTGTTCATTCTAATTAATGAACTTCTCTACATTAATATTACCTTTAGCTGTTGTTTGATGAATGTGGTCATATTATGCTTGATGTTAACTGTAGTTGTATATGATGGCCTTTATATGCTCTCAACCCACTGCTACAACACTATTTCTTTGAGGACCTCACTGTCATGCTATATTTGAATAAATTTTGGTACTCTTTGTTTGATTTCGACTATGGGTGTACCATGAAATTTACACTGTTTTAATGTCTTAAAATAAAACACCATTATTGCTATATGATAGTTACCAATATGTAGTAAGCATAATCATGTTTCCGTGAGATGATACCTCATTGTTTTGAAAAAAAACAAAAACACAAACAAGTTACAATATATGTTTTTTTTTTATAAAAACAACACATCAGTGGATATTCTAGAGCATATATGTATAACATTTTGAATATACTTTTGTTGAACATGCTGTTCACATTCTAGAATATTGTAACTAGAAGAACCCATGGGGTTTGAGCATGGGCTCGTGACTCCCATGGACTTTAAATTGAAAAAATATAAACTGTCATTTGCATACCTTCATGTTGTTAATAAAACATACTCTATTCTTGTCATCAATAGTGTGCAAAACATCTATATGAGATGTAGACTTTACAAAGAAGATTGTCTTAATAGGTGACCCGAACACATTATTCAGTTGTAGTATTATATCATGTTCGAGCATAATCCTTTCAAATGCAGCTTCTAAATGTCTTGTAATACTTTATTTCATGTTGATTTGGAATTGCTAATCTCTGTCCATTTTTGCAATCCTCACATTCTTTTCTCTATGTTTAGATTTTGTTAGCATTCTTTTATTATGCATAATCTATGTGTAAAACATTTCAACTTAGACTTTCTAAGTGAACTCCAATCAATGTATAATAGTCAGATGAATGTAAAAAGTACTTACTGTAGCAACACTTTTGAAAGTTTGGAATACTTGCATAACAGTTTGGATATACTAGAATCTTTCAATTCTACAATTAATCATTTTACTTTGTTCATGCCTTTTCTTGTAGCCTCTTCGATTCCTTTATGTGTCTCCAATTGTGATCTTCCAGTGTGTGTGAACAATAATCCTTTCAAAACAATAATCATCCTTCTGTCTAAAATAGTGAAGTTTGAGCATGGGCTCGTGACATCCACTGGATTTTTTTCTTTTGTTTCCTGTATTCAGTTATGCATGCCTGTTTATTTGCACACATAGTAACATTCAATTTATTAGGTCACCAAATGACATGCATCAATTAGTGTTTGTGAGTGAATGCAAGAACACGTTCATTTATGAATACTGGTTGATTTGTGTTATTTGATGAACTCATAGGTTGACCTAATCATGAAAAAGGTTTCTCAAATGATAATATCAAGTCCCTTTTTTTCAGATATCTGATTTGAAGAATAATATGCATCAAAATGGTCATAAATTGTAAAAGGTTTTGTGTTTAAAACAAGTCCCTTTAATCTATTCTTCAGATATTCTTAATGAATGTTTTTCTCATTATATTGATTTTAGAAGACTGATATGTAGTTTTGAAGAGAATTGATTGTATGTTGTTTGCTGTCCCTTGTATTTCTTAGATCCAATTGGATCTAACACTTCCTCTTTTATGATGTAGGGAAACCCTAAAAGACGTAAATGCAGATGATGGTGGACTTTGAAAAACTAGGACCTAAAGCAACCAGCAAAGAATATGATGCAAGCAACAATTACTACAAGGCAATGCATGGGACCCCTACTCCATACTTTCAATTATGCTTTATCCTGCAATGTACTATTGATTTGATAAAGAAAGATGAAGCAACACTAGTATAATTCATTCAGCTCGAATGTACAATGTAATTGATCAAATTGTAATTTGGAAATTATTGAAACATGATCAATTTTTAGAGTACAAAACAACATCTTTTGTTATGAATGTAATTACAAAAATGATTTTTAATAATACCTAAATGATACTATTAAAAGGAATTTTCCTAAAAATGCAATCTTTCTTGTCTATGATTTTTTTTATGCATGCTACAAATTAGGATAACATTTTTGGCGACTTCTGCTGGTTGTCTTCCTTCTAGACATAACCCTAGACCTCTATCCTTGTGCAATGGAGTTTAGGAAACCCGAAACCATGAATGTAATCATTATTGAATGAAAATGAAACTAACCTATACCTAAGCAACCTGAAGACCTATGTAACCTAGACCTATGTTCTTGGACAACACTTATTAAAAATGAAAACCTAGACTAAAACCTAACCCTCAAAGAAAAGCTTGAGGTGTATTCCATTTACTGGAATTTGTAGAACTTCTCCATCAGTTGTAGACAACATATAAGAATTATTTTCTTTGCAAGCTGTAATAACAAAAGGGCCTGCCCAAAAGCTATCAAATTTATCATGCTACCCTGGCCTACTCTTTAGTACATCCCACTTGAGTACTAGATCCCCCTCCTTAAATTCTCTGAACTTAGCTTTCTTGTCAAAAGATCTCTTAGTTTGTGCTTGCTTAAGTTCCATTGTATCTAGTGCTTCTCTCCTTTTCTCCTCAAGCTGTAACAAGTCAGCATACCTTAGTTGAAGGGGATCTTCTTCTCTAAACAATAACATCTGATTAGCTAGTTGCAAGGCTAAAAATTCAGTGGAAACTGGAAATTTGGCTTCTTTACCATAAACTAGGACATAAGGGGAATTCCCAATTACCTTTTCAGGTGTAATCCTATCCATCCACAAGGCTGCCTTCAGTTTGGAATGCCAATCCCTTTTATTTTCATGCAGAGTCTTTTTGATAATCCTAATTAGATTTTTATTTGTAGACTCTGCAAGACCATTACCCTGAGGATAATAGTTTGAAGAAGTGTTTAAGTAAACCCCATTCTTTATAGCCCATTCTATGATGGCTAAACTAATAAAAGCCATAGCATTATCATAAATAATTGATTGAGGAACTCCAAACCTGGTTGTAATATCTTCATAGAACTTTAACACAACGGGTCCAGAAGCCTCCTTTAGTGCAATAGCCTTGGTCCATCTTGTAAAATAGTTAGTAGCAGTTAGAATCCATTTATGACCTGCACTAGAATTAGGATTGATAGGACCAACAAAGTCCATTCCCCACTTAGCAAATGGTTGGTCAACCATAATTGGTTTTAATGGTAGTGCTGCCAGCCTGTGTTTACCTGCAAAAAGTGCACATTTTTTACATTTTCTAGCCCAAACATGAGCATCCTTAAATAAGTCAAACCAATAATAACCTGCCCTTAGTATTTTCCAAGCTATATTTTTAGTATTGAAATGTCCTCCACAAGATCCATCATGAAATTCAAATAGTATTCTTCTTTGATCTAATGAATCAATACACTTAAGAAACATTCTAGAATAATCTTTTCTATATAGAACACCATCAATAAGAACATAGGGAATAGATTGTAACTTACAGTATCTCCTTTTTCCCCTGTCAATATTATTTGGGCATTGTCCTGTTTGTAAGAATCTGGTCATATCTGTGTTGGTTAACAATTTGTCCTCTCTTAAGATTTTCAATCTTTGACTCTCTATACACCCAAGGTGAGAGAACAAAAGGATGTCCACCAAAAAATGGGTCAGTGTATGTCTTCTATCACTGCCCTCTGAATTGACAGGTACAACTCCCTGATTGTGTATGATATTCAATGAATTTTTTTTTATCGATCATCAGATTTATTCCTTATGAGTTTTAACCAAATTGCTTGTAGACACAAACAATTCAGGCACAGATAAGATGAAGATAATCTACAACCCTCAGTAGAATGTTGATCATAGATCATCACATGATTTTAACATCTAAACTAATTCTATCCTACTCTTTTATGAAATGCAGGTTCTACTTGGTGAATAGAAGC
>MU226835.1:761399-774426 GCA_018584345.1 Thuja plicata | reverse complement strand
TTTGGAAATTCTTGAAACATGATCAATTTTTAGAGTACAAAATGACATCTTTTGTTATGAATGTAATTACAAAAATGATTGTTAATAATACCTGAAGGATACTATTAAAAGGACTTTTCCTAAAAATTCATTCTTTCCTATTTATGATTTTTTTTTATGCATGCTTCAAATTAGGATAATAGTTATAATCCTTTGAAACATTACCTTTACCAGATTTGGGAACTCAAGCTACCCAATGAAGCAGGATCTCAAAAAAAAATTCCCTCTAGCTCACAAAAGAGAAGGCAATTTAGGGAAATTCGATAAAGGCCTCCTAGCCTAAGAGGATAGCTACACTTAGAATCAGGACTTACAAGAAGCTTTCAAGACCACTACTACACATTAAACATCCACTTTTGTCTGAAAGATATGTAGACCAAAAGTGAAGCAACATATCACTAATAGCTATAGGAGTTAATTTGTATTTATCCAAAAATGGCTTATGAAGATGTAATATTAATGCAAACATTGTATCCCAACTATCCTTTATAAAATTCATAACCTGTGACATAATTTCTATCTCGGTAGCTAGACTTACCAAACTATCTGCAATAGAGAGATTAGGATCTCTCTTGACTAATTCATGTGCAACTACAAGTTCCTTCTCAATAAACTCTAGATGAGGTATCAGGTTAGTCTGAATTATTATCAATTTGGCCCTTATTCGGCCATCTTCAGCCATAAGCTCAGCTAACCTCATTTTTGCATATGTCAACCTATAAAAATGTGTGGAGCTAGAACTAGCATCCATGCTCAATGAGCTTGTTGTTAGCTTTAAATCTAATTGCAACTTCTCAATAAGCTATTGATTATCCTTTGTAAAGAATTTCATATCACATAACCTTTTGTACAAATAATAAACATTATTTGCAACTTCTTTAAGAATTTCAACAAGAGAAGAAAGTTCAACCTATTTGGAAGCAATCTCGTCTAATATCTTCTCCAAGACTTTATTCTCAAAGTTTCTCTGGGACCATTGCAACAAATTTTCATTTGCCTTAATGTTTTCATCATTCACTTTCTACACAATGTGAACTAACTATTCTAGAATTTGTGCTTTCTGATTTTCATCTTCCATGTCAAATTCTTTAACAAAAATATCCTTTATATCATGTAGTACTTTCTTCTACTTATGCTCCCTCTTCATTTCCTCATGTATCTTCTTCCTCTTTAATAGGTCTTGAAGAGTTTGAATCTGCTCATATGACAAGCTCTCTGGATCCCATTTAGGAATCTCAATAACTTCATCTAATGTGACATTTAAACTTGGTAACTTCTTCTTGAGCTCTGGTGAGTTGATACTCGGCTTAGGTTCTTCAATATCCTTTCCTTTGTTAGTATGAACTTCAAGTGCAATCTTTAACTAAGTTAAAATTACCTACTGATTAGGTATACTCCCAATTTTAGGTCTAGTAGGAGTAGATGATATAGATTGTGGTAGATCCACCAAAACTTGTATAGCATCTTATTTTGTAGGATTATTTAAAATTTATTCCATCTTATCTCCACTGTCTAAGAATGTTTGCACAACCTCTAAAAAAGTGGGTTATTATTTGTTGCCTCCTTTTCTTCTTCTTTCTTTGTCTCGGCCTCAGTTGTATGAATAGGTGATTACATCTCTATGTCTGTCAGCTCATTCTGATCCTTGGCATCCAAATTGTTGTTATCTCAAAGTGTAGTGTCAATGGGACTGTCCATTGTTAGATCTACACTTTTCCCTTTGTCTATTTTCTCTTCAAATTCCATCTCAGTCTCTATCTGATCAGTAGCAATTTGGTCTTCCATTTCCTTCGGCTCTGAGGTGCCTTCACCTTTCTTATCTTCCTTCTTGGTCAATAGCCCAAAAGTTTTTTTCCAAATTTTGGTGCTCTATTGTACTACACCTTCAACATTATTTTTCAATATTTCATAGGCTCTTTGTTTAGGAATAAACTTCCTCTGATATTTTTCAATGAATTTGGCTATCTAGTTCTTGGTTAAATAAGGAATGACCTTAGCTAACATCCCTTCCCTTATTTGTCTTTCAGTCATCAAAACATATTGCCACTTTTGTGATAGAATATCATATAGTTCTATGGGGACAAGGTCTCCTGTTTCTATAGGTGTCATCTTGAATGTACCCATCATATCGAATAGTGCTTCCTGAATTTTATGCTTATTTTCTATGCTTTTCTTCTCATACTTGATAAATTTAAATCCTTCTAATCTAGCAATACTTCTTATGTTCTTACATACCTCATCAATATTGGTCAGTGGCCTATGTGATGTTGTAGGTATATTTCTAGGTTCATCTATATCTATCTTCTCCTCATCATCTTTTTCATTCAAGATTATTTTCCTCCTTTGTCTTTTCTTAAGTTGGCTCAACACAACCTTTGTTTCAACTTGTTTTCTTTTCCCTGAACTTCTCTCTCCAACATTCTACTTTGTATATACTTTAGTTTTATTAGCAAGAGATGAAATATTTGATGCCCTTGTCCTAGGCTGGTTAGCAATAGGAGGGGTAGCCTAAGATTTGACTTGGATTGGTTTAGTTTCCTTGGAAGCTACTAGCTACTTTCCTTTAGCTTTCTCAGTGATTTCTTCTTCAGGTTCACTCTCCTCTTCTTCACTAGACATATCCTCTCCATGTCCTATTGATAAACCCAAAGGTGCATCCTCGATTTCTTCATCACTTTCTATTCCAACCATTATCTTTAGATTCTTTACAATCTTTTTCCTTTTCCTCTCCATAGTGCCAACCTTCAAATCCATAGATATTTTGGACTTGGCTTCCTCATAATTTCCAAAATGTATGGTTGAACTATCAATCTCCTTTTCCATTAAATTTGTTATAGATGCAGATGTCTCATCGGCATTTACTTCATAAGGCAATGGCCTTAGCCAAGATACCCTTGGCACTACTGCCTAAACATAAGTAAAATCTGTATCCACTAGAAAACAAATATCCTTATAATGTTTCTCAACTAGTGATCTGGGGACTTTGCTTCTCAATCTCATCCTTTTCTTGAATTCCACAAAGTATGTTTGCATTATATTTTTAAATTTACCACCTAATTTCTCAGTAAATGAATTGATATACTATGTTATTGTTTGGTCTATATTCCATACAATATCTTTAAAAGTAGGAAATGTATTATGTACATAGAAAAATATGCAAACTAGCAGAGAACCAAACTTACATATTGAGTTCTTTTCCTTTCAGATTGAAGAAAGGTTCTTGGCAAGCTATGTCTATTGAAGCTCAGCAAGGTCATATGTATGGTCCTTCTTCACAATCTTCCAAGCTTGGTTGACTTTAATACATAGGACACTGTCCAGTCAGCTCGACTGATAAAACTTGTGAGCAATAACCCTAACTTTAAAATTCAAGCTCCAAATCCTTGATTGTTGAGATTTTTATTCCAGAAACCTTCGGTGTATTCTTCTATGTTTTCCTTACTCTCACATCTCATGGTTCTCTTCCTATTGATAGTCGGATAGCTAGTTATCCTTTGGATGATTTCCTTTGTAATCCTAACTAGTCCATTACCCAGCCATATGTTCATGTCATGTACATGAGTAAGGACAATCTTGATCCATTCCATTTTTAAATCCATCAAAAAATATAGGGCATGAGTTAACCCTCTCTTAGATAGATGTTTATATTCTTCTTTTAGGGCTCTGTCTACACACAATTTTTTGTAGGATTCCCTTAACTCATGATCTCCAATTTTGATAACTTTGCACATGTAACATGACCTAATATCATGAATCATAATTACCTTAGGTGGAATCAATGATAAGGCTCTAGTCAGATCACCCTAGATAGCGCTTTTAGGAACTACCCTAAAATTAGGAGGTGCACAGGTGTCACTCCTAAGCAATTATAC
The DNA here is from genome assembly GCA_018584345.1 of Thuja plicata. NCBI lineage: Eukaryota > Viridiplantae > Streptophyta > Pinopsida > Cupressales > Cupressaceae > Thuja > Thuja plicata. Next base: position 770,515 of record MU226835.1, on the reverse strand, counting down.
TTTCCTCAACTCCTTCTCCATACACTTAGCTACTATGGAAGAACCTATGGCCATGATTTTTGAAAATAGGGTTTTAAAGATGCCGAACAGAGTACCTTGGCAGATGTCAAAATTTGCACTATTCACTCAGGATTGCTGATGACACACTGTAGAAATCTTTGAGAAATATTTATTGAAATCAAGTTCACAAATGCTCAATCGCTCCGTAAAATCCTTAATCGCATGGTGAAAATGAGAATGAACGACTCTTCCTTTATATAATTTCCAATGGTCAAAATTAGGTTAGCATTAAATCTTTTGTCCGTTGAGTGAGTGCCATATAGCTGTCCTCGGCCGACTCACAAAATTTGCCTATCACTCGGTCACAACCCATACTCGATCATCATACCAGCTTGGAATACACTAGAGAACTCAGTCTTAGTACACAATAATATTGTTTCTCAACACCTATAGTGCATATTAACTTTTCTTGGTACATGTCTCAAAATATGTCCTGATGCATCTTTACATATGCAGATATGGACTTTTGCACTTTTATATGTTAGGAACTGATGAAAGATGTGAAATATAAATATAGTTCCTTACATACCTCATTTTCTTATTTGTTGATGGTGTGATCACCAGATCCATTGGATCGGGTGACCTCAGCTATAGTAGCTTCTTTGTTGCTCAATTCTTCTTTCCTTATCCATGTCTCATTCATCTGTGCTCTAATATTCTCAATAGTAGGAGAAGGTACCCTTATTTTTCAATCTCTCCTAGTATGACCAATTTTTAGACAATTATAACAAATTGGGATTCCATTCATCAAACTCGTAGATTTTCCTCTAAAATGTGTCTTTATGTAGTTTTCTGGAACATGTCCATACTCACCACAGTAATGACAACTATGCCATGTGTTGTAATCCCAATTATAAGTGTTTCCTTTTCTAGGTGTTTTTGCTTGTGTCTTTGATGTCCATTGTTGTTTAGCTTTAGATCTACAATCTTGTTCTCTATGTCCAAATTTTTGATAGTTGTAACAATATCCATTGAATCTAGGTGTGGGAGATGCATTTCTTGCCTTTTCCCAACATTCATATGCCTGATGTCCATACTTCTTATAATTAAAGAAATAACCATTGGACTTAGGTTTAGGATTGGACTTACCATTCATGCTTTGATAGATTTTTTTTGTGTGACCCATTTTTCCATAGTGGTAGCATACAGGCTTGTTGTTCTTTCTCTTTCCCTTCCTCCTTTCAACAATCTTAGATGATTCTCCTTTCTTAGTAGATGTCTTTTGTTCGATACAACCTAATCCAAAGAAATCTTTAGATCTTCTTGATGCTTCCATCATATTTTTGAAATAATTCAAGGCTTCATTTGGTTTGTTCAATCTTTCATTAAGTTCTTTCTCAGATCTCAATTCATCTTTAAACTAATTGTTCTCAGATTTTAGATTCACAATTTCCATATCTTTCCTATTGATCTCTTGATTTGCAAGTAGTATTTGATTAGCCATGTCAACCTGATTGTTTTTCATCATTTATACATCATGTGTCCTTTCATCAAGTCTTATAGTCATCATTATTTTGTCTTCTTCAGCCATAGCTTTTTCATCTTCACCTTTCTTCTTATGTTCCACTACTTCACATAGTCTTACTGTTTGCATTTCTTGCTTTATTTTTAGGTTTCTGACTTCTTCACACAATGTATTGTTCCTTTCCAGTAGATCTAAAATTGTTGCATCGCTCCCAGTAGAGTTTCCATTTTGAAATATATTTGTAGTGTATTCTTCCTGATAATGAGTGTCATTCATTTGTTTGGCCAAATCTTTCCTTGTTAGTAGGGAATTCTTCAATTCCTATCTTGTTGTCTCAAGATGATGTAATGCTAGCTGAATATCAATCTTTTGATTCTCAATGAATTTTCCCAATTTGTAAATCTCCATCTCAAGATCTAAATTCTTAAGTTGATTAAAACTTTTTGTAGGATAATAGTGCTCTAATACCAATTGTTGGAAATACAATATGGGAAAGCAAGATACTGAGAGGGGGGTGAATAAGATCTTAGAATGTTTAACACTTAAAACAAATTGATCCACATGCAACCATAAATGTAATTGATCTATCAACTAGTAGAATCCATAACATAAATTAAGTAACTCAAGACTTAGAATTTTGGTAACCCAGAAACCCAATAAGGTAAAACTAGGGTGGGGATGACACCCACAAAAATCTTCACTAATGCAGCAATAATGTGTGCCTGTTAGGGCTACAAAGTTTGATCACAATTTGTAATCTACCTGATTAAAGGTCTGCTCAGTTAAGAGCTATAGATCAATACAATCTACCTTGCAAAAGGACTTAAACTTACAATAAAGTAAGCACTCAGCTAAGAGATTTAGAAAGGTCTATTAGAACCACTCTATTAAGAGATTTCATTTGATACAACTGTTAGAATGTCTCAAGGTATCATCCTTCAGTATGCACTCAGATGCTGATAACAGATCTCCTCTTTTTAATACCTTCTCTGATCTAATAATCTAATATGAATTTACTCTTCTACTCACTTCTCTATTTCTCTACTCAATCTATGCTTCTTAACTCAAAATAATCCTTTGAATATATCTCTTGTATGCACACAAACCTTTTCTACAAAATTAGGGTAAGAAGCAATCTTATATACCTTACGAATCTGGCATTGAGATCTAGATCAACAATCAAGATCAAATAATTATGCCACTTAGGCATTCCAATTTTATTATTGGCTCTATGCCATGTATTGGATCAAATTATTTAATGCATAATTAACTCTATTGAAAACATTAAATACCCAAATATATCAGCCCAAAATGGTTTACCTTAAATTTTGTGCCATAATAGACATGTATGACAAAACTGTCTAGCTCGGCATATAAAGACTCTGGTGCTCGGCATGAACTGATCAACTTCACTTAGATTTTGTGTAACTCAGAAACCACTATCTTCTTGGAAATGAATACTTCTTGGCCTATACTAGATAGCTCAGTCATAGTGATGACTGCCTAACCTTCCTAGATAAATGACTAAGTGTGGGACACCAATGATCAACAAAACTTAGAGATCAACAATTCATTATGTAGTGATTCAACCAATTATTCACAAGGTCTAATGCTCCTTTTCCAATAGTAAAATTATAAATCCTGAATTTCCTAGGGGTAAAAGTACCCTTTATGTGTGGTGCAAGATGCCCCTTATCTATCAAAATGAGCTGCCTTATGAATTCCATTGTAGCTATTCTTGGTGGCACCTAGAATGGAAATACATGTGGAGGGTGGGTACAACCATACACCCTCATTAGTGTGAAGTTCTTCTCATAGTAGAAGTCTCCCCAATTATGGTCTCCTAGCCATTTACAAAGATACTGATAGGGTCTTAGTAGTTGACCTATCTTGATTGGTAGCCTGGTCTTATTTACACCTAGGCACTAAAGGATTGGATAAACTATCCAATTCTCAAAGGCATAAAACTCCTACTCTATGGAGGTGTAGTTCCACACTGTTATCTATAATTGAACACATGAAAGAATGTAATCATAGTTGGAGGTAGTATGGAGGCTATGCATGTCCAATACCATCATTCGAATACCTAAGGTAATTTTATCTTCTCCTGCATCCTTTCCCAACACTCTGCATAGTGCATATGCTATGTATTTTATGTAGAAATTCAGGTCCTTGTAGAAATATGGGGCTTCTCCTGGCATGGCTGCTATGTAGGTTTTCATCTTCTTAGGAAAATGATTTTCCTTGATCAATTTGGAAACAATGCTAGACTCTCTAGTATACATATTCTCTAGGCTCTTCAAATTTATCTCAGTAGTCATATGGTAGCACACATTAAAGGTCTTCATGAAAGAATTTTGTTCCAAGGTTAGTAGGGCTTTTCCATCATCCCTCTTAATCATTTTGGTCAAGCTATCATACCTACTGGCCAATTCTAGAATGAAATCAACATCTACAAAGATATTGGGGACTATTAAATTGGCTAATCCATAGGTCCAAGGGTTTGAAATTTGCATAGGCTCATCACTATTTTTGAAAAAGTAATTAATAAATGAATACCCTGAGGAGCTTGGGGGTTTTACATCTCTAATATATGATAAGTCATCAATTAAAACATCAGCACTAACCTTTCAATTTTGGCTTGAGCCTGGTAGCAATGTGAGAAATTCATTTGAATAATTTCTCTTCCCCTTTGTGTCATCCTCAGCATCATCACTTCTTCCACTAGTGGACGCCACACTCAATGCTTGACTCATTTTATCCTCTTTGTGCTATTCACACCTTTCTTCACCGATATTGAAGCAAATCTTCTCAAAACCCTCACCACCAACTGTTAATTACCCTAAAATTTGAAATCTTGAGCACCGAAGCCACTGCTAATCACAATCCCTCCTAAATTCTGAATCAGGAAATCAATTCTTTGAATTGCTTGCTACTAGAGATCTTATTCTTCTCATAAAATACTGAATTCTTTAAAATTTCTTTGTTCTGAGAATCTAGAAGCTGGTAAGGGTGCAATGATTACAGACATACATACTTGTAACTGAGAAATTAATGTAGACATCTCTTTGAATTAATAAACTTGCAATTTAGTCACTTCCATCATTAGTTTACACATTGTGACATCTATTTATGGTACTAGCTGTGGCATTCAAACTAACAAGTAATCAATTTTTGATGAGTGCTTTAGCTTATAAAAACCTTATAAACTTTGAAAAGAGATCAAAAAAAGATCTGATTTGCTGCATTAAATTAAGTTATGGCTACTTTTCCATTTGTCAAAATCTCTGAAATCTCATTGGTCAGCAACTGTCCACCATGGCATCATAGAAAAGTCTTATTTTAACTCAAGTTTTACTTCTGGCAACTTAGCGACTGCACAATCTCCTTGTCACTTGATATTCTTTCTAACTCTAGTTTGTTACTGAGACTTGGTGACTATCGTTGGATCAACCTTCAGATTAACAATTTTTTCTGTGTTGCCTAATATTTTAAATTAACCCTTCCTTTTACGGAGAAAACACGACTAAGCCTTATTTAACCTTTCTTCAACCTCAAGTCACATCTGGAGACTTAGCGACTGATACATCTCTAAGTAGCTGAACCAACTATCTAACTCCTAGTTTATTTGGAGACCTTGCGAGAAAAGGCTTTAGTCTCTTTATCACTTTATTTTTTTTTTACTTTTATGATTTCTATCTAGAGACTGTTGTTGATCTTCATTTTCTCTACATCTAAGAGTTGTCTCTAAGTCTCCTGGTCTTCATATCAAACCCTAACTTTTCATGAGACTTCGTGATTGAGGGACACGGGTCTTACTTTTCTTTTGTCTCTTGATCACCAGATATTATTTGACTTTTCAATTTTATACCATGACCATGTGACTACCATTGATCTAGCCCCCATCTTGTGGTTGTCATTGAATCTCTTTATTACTAACTTAACTCATCTTTCTTCTTGCAACTGCGTGACAACACTATATTCCAAACTAACATTCAACCTAGGTTTATTCAGAGACTTGGCGACTATTAAAACTCCATGTCGCTTGATCTTATCCAAAATGCAAGGTTAATCCAGAGACTTCCCAACTTCCTTTAGATTTAAGCTATGATTAATGGTTGTCGTTGATTCTCCTGATATTTCACTTAACTCATATTGTATCTCGAGACTTAGCGACAATGGTGAAACCTTATTCTTTTGACTCAGCTTATAATCCTGGGTTGCATCCAAAGATAACGTAACTAAGTAAACTCAAAGTTTCCATATGAACTCACTAACTCTAGTCTAATCAAGAGATAACCCAACCATCATTAGATCATAACTAAGATCAATGGTCTACGCTAAGTCTTGTGATCCTCTGAAGCATATTATTTTTATTAAGAGACCACGCGATCAAAGCTTTTCGCCAAGTCTCCAGATTACAAGTAATATTTTCTTTTCCTCATGAGACTAAGTGAATGAACAATTAGCACATGCAAATTTGTAGGACTTAAGTGCTAAAAATTAACTACAAAATAGAATCTATTTAAGAAATTTAGGGATTTTTTTCATTTTCGCATGGAAATAACATAAGGACTTAGGGTTATGTGGCATTTTCAACAAGGTTAGGGGCTAAAACAATATTTGTAGAGGCACAGGGAAAATTTCAACTATGATTTTAAACCCTTTGAGCATAGGGATGACAGGAAACTTTAAAAAAAACCAAGGCAAACTCAAAGCATGTAATTTTACCAAGAGCTTGAACTCCAACGCTCTCCAACTGAATGGTTTGGGTTGTTGGGTGTCTCCTACTAAGAGCATCAACAAATTTTTTAACAATCCCTTTCTTATGCTTGATAGAAAATGTATATGACAATAAGAACTCAATCCATTTCACATGTCTGTGATTAAGTTTCTCCTGTCTATTCAAAAAACTAAGTGCATGATTATCAGTAAAGACTAAAAATTCCTTAGGAAAAAAATAATGCCTCCATTTCCTAAGTGAATGAACCATTACATGTGTTTCAAGATCATAAGTAGAGTATTTTTTCTTAGCTTCATTGAGCTTCTCACTGAAGGAAACTGGCATTCCTTCTTGGATCAAGACTCCCCCAATGGCTTAATTGCTTGCATCACATTCCACTATAAAAACCTTTTGAAAATATGGCAGGACTAAGATAGGTTTCTTTGCAATATTTATCTTCAACAACTCAAAGGACTCACTAGCTTCATTAGTCCACAAAAATATTCATTTTCTTCCACCTTTAACAGTGTTGTTATGGGAGCACATATGCCACTAAATTTTTTGATGAAAACCTATTAAAGCTACATAAACCATGGAAAATCTTTACCTCTGAAGGAGTAGTAGGAGGTGGCCAATTGAGGATGGCTTCAACTTTGGAAAGATTCATCTTGAGAGTGTTCTTGGAGATCACAAAACCTAAGAACACAAGTTCTTCTTGAAGGAATACACACTTCTCTATATTTATCTTCAACTGTTCCTCATGGAATTGTCTCATGACCATGTCCACATTCTTGAGCTTCTCTTCTCTACTCCTTCTAGAGATTAAAATATCATCAAGGTGTACAACAACAAATTTATTAAGAAAATGTTTCAAGACTTCACTGATTAGTCTCATAAAAGTGCTTGGAGAATTTGAGAGAACAAAATGCATTACAAGCCCTTCATAGAGGCCTTCTGTGGTCTTTAATTTTGTTTTTTATTCATCTCCCCCTTTAATTATTATCTGATGGTAACCACTCTTGAGATCTATCTTGGAGTAATAGCTTGCAACCCCTAAACAGTCCATCAAATCCTGTATTCTAGGCATACAAAACCTGTATCTGATGGTTATCCTATTGATTTCCCTAGAATCTATACATAGTCTCCATGTGCCTTCTCTCTTGGGTGCTAGGACTGCAGAGACAACATAGGGACTCACACTTTTCCTAATGAGACCTTTTGACAACAATTCTTCAATATCCCTTGCTAATGAGACCTTTTGACAACAATTCCTCAATATCCCTTTGCTATCTCTTCAATTATAGTTACCCATACATTAAATGATGTGGATCAATCTTTACTTAACTTTACATATCCCAACAAAATTAACTAAGTCAGCCAGAGATCTCAAATCTCATCATTAATCCAATTATTGTAAGTCGGCCAACATCACTATTTCCACTCGGCAATTTCACTGGTCCTTGACACTAAACAAACTTGCTCATCACAAACAAATTTTCTCGGCATAAATAACTTTGCTCGGCACAAGCAACTTTTCTCGACACAAGCCAAACTTGCTCGACACAAAATAGCCAAAAAAATTGTCTTTGAAAGATAAACAACTAATTACTTTACCAGAGTGCCAAATGATCAAGTACCCTTTTATTTGCCTTAACTCAACCATTCACTTGTTCTTCTTGTTAAATCTTCTTCATCAACAGTGGATATGGTACTCAAATAGATAAAAATAGTATCACTGGTTAAGGTTTGACAACAATGACAAAATAACAATTGCTTGCATTGTCACTTTCCAACAATCTCCCTCTTTGGCATTGATGGCAACACAAAATATTAAAACAATGATTTAACAAGAAGATTTAACAAGCATAGTTACCATACAATCCAAAAAGTCACCTGTGTTCCTTGATATGAAAAAATCTTCATTAATGTCTTTAGCTTTATTCTGATTCTCATCTGTAAAACATTTCTCCCTTTGTGTCTGTAATCACACTGTAATCATCTATGTCTAAAGATCTGTAGACTCCCTCTGAGTAGATAATCACTTCAATGTTTTCAATAGTAACTTCTACCTCTATATACTTCTTTGTAATCTCTTCCTCTAGGAAATATTAGGCAATATCTCCCTCTTTGATAACAATGCCATAGATGGTGAAATCATTATCATGTAGATCTTCAGTATCATGCTGATCCTGTCATCTTGATTATGACTTATTTTCTTTTTTTTCCTTGTCAAACTTCACAACTTTAGTCAGCATCCTAAAGTGTGACTTACTGTGCATCAATGTATCAAGTATTCTGAGTGTAATATTTAATGCAATAGTAACATACAAAACTTAATTAGCCTTAGTTAGGGGAATCACCCCCATTTTACCTCACAGATACTCATGAGAATCCTTGGGTAGTGCCTTTGTGAATATGTCTGCTAATTTTTCTTTAGTGTTTACATAATCCAGTCTCACTTCTTTATTCTAAACTAGCTCCCTCAAGTAATGATACTTGATAGCTATGTGCTTTGTCTTTGAGTGCATAATAGGGTTTTTAGAGATATTAATGGCACCTGTGTTATCATAATATATGACAAATGGTTCAGTGATTTCTTCTTTCATACCTTTCAATAGTATATTCAACCACACAATGTTAGAACAATTGACTGTTGCTGCCACATACTCGGCTTCAGCCGTAGATTGTGAGGTGTAGTTCTATTTCTTGCTTGTCCATGAGATCAATATTTTACCTAAAAGAAATGCTCCACCAGTAGTGCTTTTCCTATCATCAACATTTCCATCCCAATCAGAGTCAGTGTAAACTCTGAGTTCAAACTTGTCATTCTTCTTGTAGTATAGACCATAGTCATCAGTTCCTTTCAAA
>MU226835.1:721667-735493 GCA_018584345.1 Thuja plicata | reverse complement strand
GGTTTATTCTTGCAAGAACTTGGTACTATCTCTGTAACAACAACAATGATCAAAGATTTTGAGGCACGCTCAGACCTATGAAGCCAAGTGAATTTGATTCCTGGTACCTACAAGCTTGTAATGTTGTAGTTACTCACATAGCTAATGTCCACACGATGTATCAATCCTAATCATCTATCTGTAATGTCTTCTTTTAAATCTATATCCATGCACATGTATTTCTTCTATGTGATGCAAGCTTGTAGGTACCACGAATCAAATTCACTTGGCTTCACAGGTCTGAGTGTGCCTCAAAATCCTTGATCATTGTTGTTGTTACAGAGATAGTACCAAGTTCTTGCAAGAATAAACCTACCTTTGGTCCTTTTCTTATGATCCCTTGCACTTGGGTTTGGTACTCTTGAGTTAGTCATGTATATGTTTTCCTTGGCATGATGGTAATTTTTTTTTATTTGGATAGCTTTGTGGTCTTGAAATAATTTTTGGAATTATTGATCCATAGGTCTTGTTTGAGGATTGTTTATGTGAGTGGTAATTCTTCTAAGATTGAATGTTATATATTTTATAGAACAATAGCTGGTTGGAGGGATTAATATAATAAGAATTATAAAGTATATTCATAAATTAATGTCTTCTTATAATAATCATAATTATAATAATTAAATAAGTGTATATACACATAGGCATATGGGTGCACACATATGCATATGTTTGTATGTGTGTGTGTGTGTGTGTGTGTGTGTGTGTACAAGGTACTAATTAAATAATTATATGTATTTATAATTTATGTAACTATATGGTTAATACTAAAGTAATTATCAACTTATTAAATATTTACCTTGAGAGGAATTCCTTTTTGGCCAAGGTAAATAAAAGGTAAACTAAGAGAGAGTAAATATATATAGAAATACTTTGTATTAAAGTTAATTTACATTTATCTTTTTGAAATATAATAATAGTAAATTATCTTTGTGAATATCCTACAACTAAGGAATAAATTAATAAACTAATGTAGCCCTAAACTATTAACTGACCTTTGGTTACAGATAGTTGCAATAGTTGGATTTTCCTATGCAACCACTCTTGTAAGATACTTGTGGAGGAATTCTCAGAGGAAGAAAGGATTGAGATTTTCATAGGCTTGTGTAGAGAGAGGTATTAATATTTTTGGTGAAGCATGAGAGTAAGTTCTATGAGAAAATTGGATTGGATGAGTGACTAATATAAGGATTGGGAGGATTCAATTATGTGGAGGATTAAAACTTGTGGGAATTTCTAAAGAATCATAGTCAGGGTTTCTCTACAGGATCAAAAGTAGGCTTCATCCTGGAATAAACTCTTCATATTTAATATTTGATTTCAATATTGAAAATAATGTTCGTATTCTATTTGAGTGGTATGGCGTGTAATTGTCTTCTTGTGTTTTAATCAAAAGGAAAATGTGGTTATTTTTTTAGTGATCTCTTGGAAGATGATCAGATATTTAAACATGAGAAATATGTGTATTTCCTTCATGAATTATTTGTTTCATTATATAACTATGTGGAATCATTTGTGATTCTTTTACTTAGGTATAAACATCTGGTTTGGGTCATTAGAGTACTCAGAAATTGGTTTTTCATTATGTTGTCATTCTTTTTAGTTTCTCTCATATTTTTCCTTGATACTCATGTCTGTTCTTGGAGAATTTTCCAATTGGTTCTTAGGGTTGAAGTAGGTTTGATGGGTGTTCTGGGAGTGAAATGAGGAGATCTCAAATGGGTCTTCTTTGGATTATGCTCCAAGTGCCCCCATTTTTCCCAGTTCATCCCGCAAGAGCACTATGGATGCTTCTCTTTAGTTTTTTCTTAGTTTTTGACCAACTGTGCAGTTGTGGGACCAACTACACAGAAACCATGACCAAGTGCACATGTTACCAAGTGCGGAAAAGTCATGATCAACTATGTATATCATGACCAACTGAACATAAAGTCATGCCAACTGCGCATCTTGAGGGCCAAGTGCCAGAGATTAGAGTTTGTGAGGTCTCGGGGTGTTTTTGGTTGGTGGAGAGGTTTTTTTCATCATGGAAGTGACCTAATTGTTTCTGGATGTCATGAATTAGGATATTTCATTTTGGATGGTACTGTTTCGATGCATAGGATCTAGGTCAGTTTGGTGCTCTCAGTTCTATTTCAACCTCAGGAGGAAACATAAAATGTAACATTTAAGTATAAGCTACATAATCTTAATTTATTATAATTTAAGTTACATTTTATATAATACTTTAAAGATGTTTTGGAGTGGTTTCAGCTTCCTAGGAGTTCAAATAAAGATTCTAGATTTTGAAGGTTTTTAGAAAATTTCAAACTTAGTCAAATTTAAGGAATCAACATGTTTTCAACAACATGATTCTGTTATGTCATTTTGTGGATTTTGAGTTGGTACCAGAGGTAGTGGTTATATAATTTTTAGATATTTTTTTTAGAAATAATTGAGAGGGGGGAAGGGTGAATCAGTAGAATAAAAAATATTCCAATAAATCAACCCAAAAACTTAGTACCACAATATTAACCCTCTAGTTATCTTCAGTCCTACAAGATGTATGCCTTCAAATAAAATTATCAAATAACTACTACTCAGAGTTCATTGTTAAACCTTATTCTTAATTTTTACTGAATAGTAGTATTTCATTTACTGAAAAACTATAATTTGCTTAGTGTATATTGATCAATCCTGATTAGTTGTGTGTTGTATATGTTAAATGTGGCCTTGTTATTCAACCATACACTTCAACATAGTCCTTGTTCATCAGCCACATATAGAAGTGAATATGAGTTATTCATCCTGCATGCCTGTATGATTTGACCTGTTTCCTTCTATCCAGATGGGGTTTTGAATGGCTCTCAGAATGAGAGTCTCACAACCTAGACCAATCCAAGAACGAAATATTTTTCTCCATGAATGCAATGTAATGTAATGCAAGATTAATCTAAGAACATGAGAGATGTAAGATTAATCTAAATGAATTTAAACTAAGACATGATAAGAAAAATGAGATTATTCTAAGAAAATGAAGCTATTCTATTGCAAAATGAGAGCTTAATGTAAATGAGATTATGAACTAAAATGAAGGAGCAATTCGTTAATCTAACAATGCATATTTTCTCAGGGGGGTTGAATGAGAAATGGGAGCTCTTTTATAGATTGAGAGCCTACTTAGAATAGAAAGTTTCCTTCTTGAAATAAAACAGATAGAAAAACCAGTTCAAATTAGCAAGCTTTCATTAAAAGAAAGCAATGAATTGTTTTCTCTTTGTTTTTAAATGTTTTCTTTTGATTTTAACTATTTTCTTTTTCTTTAAAGCATAGTTAATTCAAAGTTTCTATTTCTAAACAAGAGAGAATATTTTGAGAAAATATTTAATTAAATAAATAGAATATGACCTCATAAATGTGTTTTTCTCAATTATCTGAATAATTAAATTCAATTTTTGAAATGAGGATATTTATTTAATAATTAAATATTATTTAATTCCTTTTCATGTGTTTTAGCTAAAAGGGGCGAATTTAATCTAATTAAAGTGCTAGGAATTTATAATTAAATTAATTAAATCATAGGTTTTGTTTAGCTAATTGATTGATATATAGGAATTAAACATAATGTATGATTAATGCAGATTTAGGATTTTCTACATTTGACACTTAGGTCGAGTAGAGTCAGTCAAAACTCAGAATTGCCTAGTACAATAGGACTTTGATGATTCAAAATATTGACAAATGCAACAAAATTGGTTAGGGTTGCAAGATGCCAAATTTGGGGTGTTACATTTTCCCCCTCTTTGAATTGATGTGCGAGTAGCGCATTGATTCAAAGAATAGTTTGAAGCACAGAAGAATAGATTTTGAAAATTGATGATACAAAGATTAATTAATGAAGATTTCAGAGCCATCTCCAGGATAGAGTTTAACTCTTTGAATTCTAGGTTAGACTTCCAAGACACCGTTCAAGTAGATTTTTTGAGGGTCATCTCTAGAATGAAGCTTGATCCTCAGGGATCCGGGTTAGATTGCCCCGATACCTAATAGATTAAGATTTTGAGAATCATCTCCAAAAAAAAGCTTGATCCTCAAGGATCTAAGTTAGATTGCTCAAATACCTAATAGATTAAGATTTTGAGAATCATCTCCATAACGAAGCTAGATCCTCAGGGATCTAACTTAGATTTCTCAGATACCTAATAGATTGATACCTTTCAAAAGGCTGTCCCCAGAACGAGGCTCAACCTTCAGGAGCCAGGGTTAGATTTCCCCGATACCCATCCATAAAAATATATTCAATAGATATATTTAGGACTATCTCCACTGTTGGGACTGAAAAAAGCAGTAAGGGTTTTTGAAGCACCATGTTAAAATTTTGCATTTTGACCCCCTAAAGTGCTTTTTGAGCCTATTTTCCCTGATGAGATTCTGAGGTCTACGATGCATGTCAAGTACTCATCACTCTTTTTTAGGCATATGAAGACATCTCAATTTGTTAGTTTCAAGTTTTGAGTTATTTTGTGATGTCTTGTTTTGAGCACTTGTCAAAATCTGCATTTTTGCCTGTGTCAATTTGTTGTAACAGGCCCAGTTCGCATTTGAATATCTTGTGTCATATTGAGTGTCATGGCCTTCCACTTTGGGGATGTTTAGTATGTATATAAAAAAACCTATGTTTCAAATCTGAAGTCATTTCAATTTGTTTTGACTAATTTTCAAACCCCTCAAAGTTGGTAGTTTACTGTTGTCATGCATTGTGTAATTGATCAGAATTCTGAGTAGCCCTGTTTGACTGACTGTAAATTTTGACCTTGTGACCTAATTGAGAAAATTCCTTTTATAATCCATTGTAGAGGTCAAATATTTTTTGAGTCTCCATCTTCAGGTCATGACAAGTCCATTTGGTAAGTTTGTTAAGCCCATTCCATTTGTAGTTTCTATCAGTGTGCCAAATTGTCAAATGCATATTTCTGAATGACCTACTTTGGGGTCTTACAATTTCACACCCGATTGAATGGATTGGATAATTGAAAGCTCCCCTATATTCTAGGCATGTAAATGTGCTATCCTAATGATTTTCAGATCATGATGAATCCGTCTGCCCAATTTGTCAATTTGATTCTGTTTGTAGTTTCTAATAATTTGATGTAGATCAGTCGCACAGCTTGGTCGGAGGCCCTGTTTGCGAGGTTATATCTTGAATTTTGTGATTGGTCAGATCAGGCAAGTGGTTTCCCTAAATTATAGAAAAAATTTACTTCAAGTTTTCTAGGTGTCAGTTCTTGAGGGTTTTGTTTACACACTTTGCAAGATGCTTTTCATTTGCAGAAATCGTTATTCTTCATGTTTCCTATTTTCTGCATTTCCAAGTGGCTACTTTTGAGGGGCCTCCAAATGTGTCTGGATGATTGTCAAGATCCATCCTTTTACATCCCTATTCTCCATATCACATGCTTCCAATATCCAGAGGCTCGAATTCCCAGGAGGTCGTTTGACTTGTTTTCAAAGTTGAAACCAAATGCAGTTCATTGCTCTTGGACATGGAAATTTGCAGAATTGTTGTAAAGAGGCGACTTGGGCGATTAAAATATTTTCACCTGTATGGTTTCATTGGTTTCCACTTTGTAGTATGGAAGAATGTCGACCATAGGATGTGTGTGCTCACTGTCATGTCTTGATTACTGGATCTTGTCAGTTTTTAAAGGCAACCCCAAAGGCTAGTTGCCATTAATGTGGTTATTTTGCAAAGGTATAAAAGCTGAATGATTTTGATTGCCAATTCAATTCTATATGGTCTAGTTCAACTAAAAATTATGTTTGGGCTATTGGAAGGTGAGAATCAGTTTAAAGGTGATGGCGTTCAAACTGGAAGTTCAGGAATGTTATTTTATTATGTAAGCAATTTGCTTGTTCTATTTGCAAAATGATTTTGTTGATTGTTCTCAAGAGTTTTCAAGAAAATGCACTACACAGAGGTGTAGATGTTGTTGTTGGAACATCGGGTCGTATGAAGGATCATATCGAGAGAGGGGGTCTAAACTTGAAATCATTGAAATTACGTGCCTTTGATGAGGCCGATGAAATGCTTAACATGGGCTTTATAGAGGCCGTGGAGAACATACTTGAAAAGTTGAGGATATCTTGTTGGTGATGATAAGATGAAGGCTAGTGCAAGTGTGAGGTGCATTGTTCTTCCTTGATTTTAAAAAGCAAGAGAAAAGGTTATACCAAATTTCATTCGCTTCTATAGAAGTGAGGGACTTAGTATTGTTTTTTACAAAGACAAAGAATGATGCATTTGAGCTTCCTGAATCCTTTCCTGGTAAAGCTCATGCATTGCATGGAGATATACAATAGTCGCAATGTGAATTTACTCTTGCTGGATTTTGTTCAGGAAAATTTTTAATACTTGTGGCAACTGATATTGTAGCACGGGGTTTGGACATTAATGATGTTCAATTTATAATTCAGTGTGAACCTCCTAGAGACGTAGAAACTTACATTCATCAATCTAGACATACTGGCAAAGCAGGAAACACTAGGGTTGTTGTCATGCCTTATGATGAGAAGAAACAATATATGATATCTCAAATTGAAACTTGCAAGTAATGCGACTGGCTGGTGTATAGCCGAGTTCCACAACCCAGCCTGCGCCACCAATGGAAAACTCGAAAGTACAAACAAGGCATGATGACTGTTTGACAGGATGCACATAATGGATTTGTTGATTAGGAATTAGAAACTAGCAAGTGTAAAGCCAATTCAACAGCCTTCACCAGTAGCCTCCCAGCCAATACGAAAGATGGAAGCTTTGGAATAAAGCGGGTTGTTTGCAGGATGTGAATGAAGCAAATTTACTGATAAGGCTTTAGAAATTTTCAGGTAATTCAAATTGCATGAGTAAATTTGAATGAAGGAAAAAGCCCGCGCCACCAATGGAGAGATTTGGCACATGGAAACAGCCTTTGAGGCTGATGCAATCCATAGGTGTAAGGCAACTTCCATAGCCTTTTTCAGCAGAAATCCCATGATGATTCGTTGCAATTTCAAAATTATGGATAAGAGAAAAGTAATTGGAAGAGCTTGCGTAGCCTGTGGGATATTGAAGAAGCTATGCCATGTGTCAAAAGCATTTGAAACAAAATCCAAATGCAAAAGAAAAAATGCTACGAAGGACAAGGCGTTTGAAAGGTTGCGTAGAATATTTTAAACTTGTCAATATTACAAACATTCCAATCATGTAATTTTCCAGTATATCTTCCCTCCATGCACCATGTGTGAAGCGATTAGAAATCAATGTGGCAAGCGCAAACAAACACATTAACTATTGAACAGAGTGCCTCATATAAACACAGCCACAATATGTAGATTGGTGTGCGCATGGTTCCAACAGGGATTCTACGCACTCTATGGGACTGCGCCAAGCATGGATGATTGTTTACGAAGTTGAAAATAGTTCTAAAGAAGCTGCTCAAGTCTCAAGAGTTGTGCGTGGTTTAAAGGAGGTCTGCAACAAATTTTAAAGGAGATAAACTTTCAAGATGTTTTATCCCACATTTTCTATGCGGGAGTATTTTTAGTCTTTATATACTAAAACCCTCAATACATGAAATAAGTAAAAGAACAAAGAGGCCATTTGGTGGGCCTCTTGGTTCGAGGAGGTAATGTGTGGTGGACCCCACCCTAATTTTGGATGAAAAAGCACAGATGACAAGTGGCACCCAGTTGGCGCTTAGTGGATAGTCAGTGAATCAGAGGATGCCACATGGCGTCTAGTAGGCACTAAGTGGCGTAAGTGCAGTGTAGTTCAAAAGCACCAATCATAAATTGACACGTGGTGCCAAGTGGACCTACAGACCAATTAGAGGGTAACACTTGGTGCATTCTGGTGAGATGTGTAGATTTCATAATATTTTTTATTTTGAAATTATTTCAACAAGTGGTTAAAGAGTGAGCATCTTCCACAAAATTCAAGGGCTTGCTTATTGGCTTAATGGAAATATGCACACCATCTAACCTATAAGCCATTAAGCCCTTGCGACAAGTGTCACATGCTAGTGCATTGTGAGGAAAAAATGAATTAATTGAAATAATCAATTAAATTCATCACAAAAAGCAAATGGTTAAAAGGTGAGAAACTTCAAAAAGATCTAAGGGTTTGCTTATTGGCTTAATGGGAAGATGCTCACCATCTAACCACTAAGCCAATAAGCCATTGGCCCACTTGGCACTTCAGATACATGGCACCCAGTGGATCTGCAGGCCAATCGAAGGCTGCCACGTGTCACTTTTTGGAAACAGGTTTTGAAATGGTATTAAAAAGTTTTGAATTCGTGAGATTGAAGTATTAAAATTAAATATTATTCAATAGTCAAACAATTGAACTAGTGCATAATTTTAAATATTTCAAAGTATTTAAAAGTTCAAAACTGAAAATATGCATGGGAGGGCAAACCGGAATTAAAGATTCAGAGGGCGAATCTTGTCCAAACTACCAAGTATCATATATCGCCGGAAAGGTCTCAAAATGAGGATTCTAATTTTGCAGACCATTTGAGTCCAGATCAAATCAGATTCTTGTAGTTTCAGTTAGAATAAGTTGCAGATATTTTTGAGGAGCAGACAGACGTCGGTTAAGGAAATGGTTTTTCAATTTCTCCTATATCTGGATTTTCTTCCACTGTAATAGAGTATGTTGAAATTCATGCTACTGGGCAGCTTCTAGGCTATGAAGTCTTATTTCCTGTGTTTCTTTATTTTGTAAATATGTTGAACCAGGTGAATTTTCAGTAAAGAACAATGGAATCCCTGTTCAATTCTTGTTGATGTCTTCGTGTATCTGGTCTTGATTCTTGTGTGTCAGTTTGTAAGGCATTTTGATACACTAGATATAAGGTAGTTGTGATCTTGTTTTTAAGTTTCTTTCAAGGAGAGAGTTAATCTTAAATGAAAGTTTTGAGAATTTAAGGTTTATACATGAATCTGATGTCCAGGAATTGGAGTGAGAAGAGTGATTTGTAAGGCACTTCACTTGGTTTCTTTGTGTTTGGAGTTAGGGTTTTCTGGAGATGCATGTTTATTTGACTCTGTTGCCCAATAGATAAGGCACTGGTCTTTTGCTGGTTATGTAGTTTTCTTCATCAAACCAATTATTCAAATCATTTTAAATTTTTGTATGAGAGCTTGAATGTTTATGTTTTTCATTCTGTGAATGTAAAAGTACATGTTAGTTTCTTTAAAGAAGAAATCCATGGGTCAGCCTACCCGAGTCTGGAACTCAAAGAGAAGAAGGATTTCATCCTTGTCACATTGGCCATTTTCCTAGTTCTTAGCAGATCATGTAGGTGGGATCCTGCATAAGATTGGTTGAGTTGAACTCCCATATCTTGTAAGTCTGAGAACTATCCACTGATCTTCATGTCTGCATAAAAGGTTTTAGTGAGAAAGTGTTTATGTATGCAGATTTAATATGTTTTAGGTGCACCTTCCTGAGTGTGTGGAACTTTAAGCAGAAGGAGGATCAAATACTCATCAATTAGCCTTTCATTGCCCCTCAATTTGTATGAAGAAGTAGATTCATTGTTAGTTGGACTAAGATCCCCAAGTCTAGTTTGCATATTACTTTTAGAACTGAAGGATACAAGAAAAAGAGCTAACATCTACAATGAAGATTAGTCCCCCAATATCTAGGTTAGATTTCTCAAACACTGGTTAGATTGAGTTTTAGAATCATCTCCAAAATGAAGCTTGATTTTTAGAGTCAGGGTTAGATTGCCCCAATTCCCAATAGATGATTTTTTGAGAATCATCTCCAGAATGAAGCTTGATCCTCAAGAATTTGAGTTAGATTTCTCAGAAACTTAATAGATTGAGATTTTGAGAATCATCTCCAGAATGAAGCTTGATCCTCAGGGATTCAGGTTAGATTGCCCCGATACCTAATAGATGACAAGATGTAAGGAACAAAGATGCCCTTATTGATTATGGAGTATCCAATTTTGACTATGATGTATGAAAAACTTAACATGCCCCAAGTGTTGAGATGCCACTAGCAACGAGGAATTTTGAATTCAGATCAGATTTATTGGAATAGATTCAATGATGTAATCATCTTGTCCCCTCGGGAGCAAAATGGAAAGATGACATGTCATAATGATGATTGAGAGTGAGAAATTGTAGATAGATGTTGAATCGGAGATCAAGAAGAACTCAGAATAGATTACATAAGAATTTGGAAGATTCAGAATCAATTTCGAGTGATGTCGAGGTCCAGTTGACAAAGTTTGACTAAGGTTGACCAGAGTTGACCATAGTTTACTTTTGAGGAAAAAATTCAAAGATTTGAGAAAATATTGATTAGATATGATTTTAACAAGAAATTAATGTCAGAAAGTCAACTGCACAAATGTCTGATCGCGTCGATCTTGAAAATTTTAAAATGCAATTTTGAGCTATATAGGAGTGTCATATTTTGATTTCGACCACAAAAATGGATTCAAAGAGGTCGAATCAGCTAGTGGTGAAATTTTCACACAGATCAAAGCACTTTTGAAAATTAGGTCAAAACCTATATATGAGTCCAAAAGGTCATTTTCAAATTATTTGCATCTGTTGACTTTTGAGATTTGAGCTCTGAGCGAAAATGGTGGTCCCCATGAGCACTCAACATTTTGAACGATCCAAGCGGCATAGTCAGCCAATAGTGTATGGACCCCCGGTAAGTGGTCGATTAACCTCTTCATGAATTCAAATTTCATTGCTTTCTGTCAAAATTTTCATCATTTTTCACATTTTTTAGATCTATGTCGTGGGTTCTCGCGCGAGGAACTAGTTTCTTTGCATGACCCGTAATGAAAGCTCATGCGAGAAACTGCCAAAAGGAAAATTCTCATTCCAGTCAGTGGGTATCCTTGCGCAGGAGGGTACCCACATCTTGCACTAGAAACCCTTTGACAGGGGGTTTTCTCGCGAAGATAGTGATGAAACTTCGCGTGGGGATGAAACTTTGCGTGACCCATAAAACTTCTTCGTGTGAAAGGATGCTTCTTTGTATGGAGAAAACCTAATAGTTTGATGCAAAATGAGTCTATGTCAT
The DNA here is from genome assembly GCA_018584345.1 of Thuja plicata. NCBI lineage: Eukaryota > Viridiplantae > Streptophyta > Pinopsida > Cupressales > Cupressaceae > Thuja > Thuja plicata. Next base: position 724,377 of record MU226835.1, on the reverse strand, counting down.
GTCCAATAGAATTTGTGTCAGCATTGTTCTGGTTAGTAGGATGTCTGTAAGGCTTTGTTTCTCAATTATGGATTGATTATCTTGAATCATGAGTCGATTACTGATCGTGCATTGTTGTTTGCATGTTTTGTAGGTTGATTTCCCAGACATTGTATTCAGGTCACATCATCCAGCTATCAGTGGGTTGGTGAGATAGTTAGATGATGCAGAGATTGCACATATTGATAGTTTGGGTCTGTCACATCTTTTGTGAGGTACTCGAGATTCGGGTAAATCACAGACTACTAGGAGCTTTGGTGGAACATTTCCATTCAGAAACAAACACCTTCCACCTTCCTTAGGGCGAGATGATAGTGATGCTTGAGGATATATACAAGATTCTTTGGATACCCTTCCATGAACCTAGAGTGGAGTATGAGGTATAGCCACGACCAAGGACATTAGCACTGCGAGGGATCTTGTAGGACAAGCTCATCATGGGTAGAGCCATCCCATGGGAGGAGTTGATCAGTGATTATGGACCTAGGCACTGATTGGCTGTGGAATTGGCAGCATTCCTTGGATGCTATTCTGATGCCATATTGAGGTTAGCATGGTTTTGAGTGTGGATGGGGTCAGATGCTATAGAGGATGCTAGCCGAGCCTATTAGATATGGATGGGGTCAGTGTATGCTGCCCCATATGTACCACGAGATGAATGAGATCACCTATAGATAGGAAAAGAGTAGGGTTGTAGGAGTGTTCGTCCCATAGGTGTGGGCATGGGAGAATCTACTAGTTACCTGGCCCGTGTATGAGAACATGAGACAACCATTGGAGCCATATATATAGTTACAGAGGTTTGATTACTAAGCCCACACTGTGTAAGATAGAGCAATAGTGAGTGACCCTTGATGATTTGGTAGCTGTGACATGGTGACCATAGAGGTTGACAGAGGATTGAGATGATGCCAGTGATCAGCTAGGCTATATGCTAGTTTTACGGCCACTCATCAGCTGGGCTACATCTATTATTTAGCAGTTTTTGCTTACCTATGTCTGGTGGTAGTTCGGTCGGGCATAGGAGATATCATAGGAGTATTGTTCCTATGCTTGTTTTGCGGATGAGCTTAGGAAGGGATGGTTGATCAAGTTAGATACTGGGTGATGCATGATCAATATATGAGCCCTAGCATAGACTTGATGGGATTATCACAGTGGGGTTGCAGATGGCAGCATGACCGCAAAGTACAGGGAGCATTTCATCACTCATCCCTTCCCACGGTTTATAGATCTAGTTGGTATGGGAGTGCCAGTGTAGGTAGTGCACCCACAGGTACCACAACAGTAGGGACTAGTTCCTCCACCATAGTAGATACCATGGCCACCGCCACTGCAAGTACCAAACTAGGTGCCATGACCATGCACCGTACAGGTGGACATCCCCATATGATAGATGCAGATTGATCCTGGTGCGAGTAGTAGCGAACAACAGAGTAGGAGGAGGATGACAACATAGTTAGATGATGTGCCGGAGTAGAAAGATTAGTAGGAGGTACCAGTGGAGGACCTAATGCAAGAGGATCAGCCTGCACAAGAGCCAGTACAGGGTCCAGTACCCAGTGACACATTATCACAAGCATAGGAGGCCCTGCAGAGAGCTAGAGAGAGAGTAGGATAGCTAGTGAGGCAGGTTTTTGACCTGTAGGTATAGGTTTCCATGCCGGATGCCCAACTACTAGATAGAGATCAGGAGCTGCAAGATGTCTAAGGGTAGCTAGAGAGGGCTCAGGAGGAGACTCGACATCAAACTTCCTGAGAAGCTCATTACTATGCATCTTATATAGGGGTGGTGCCTGATGAGGCATCATAGGTTGCTAGTTTTTCCATGTATGCCAGAGGATCAGAGGGTGCATAGGCACCTCCTCTACCAAATATACCTCCTCCTCCACCTCCTCCAAGTGACAAGGGAGAGGGCCAGAGCTAGATATGAAAGATTTGATAGAGGAGATCATATGATGTATGCGATGTGTTGGAATCATTGTATTGTACCACCATTTTTGAGATAGACTATGCTCAAGTAGCACCATTTTGTATTGTATCAACACATTTGAGATATACATATATGAGCTCATCTTTTGGTATCATCGCATTTGTCATGTTTCATTGTTTATGAGATGTTTCTTATATGCTTAGATGTTTAGATGATTTAGAATGTATGCAAATGTATGCAAATGAATGAACATGTTTTGAATATATGTGGATGTATGAAATGCACATGTATATATGTATGAGTTATGTATGCGATGCACATGTGGATGTAGATGCAAATTTATATGTATGTAGATGAGTTATGTGAATGCACTTGTGAATGGAAATATGTAAATGAAATGTATATATGATAATGCATTTGTGAACGTAATGGATATGGTACTAACATCTCATGCAGGGTGTAAGAATATGTGACATATGCTAACCAAGAGAACATGTGAAGAATTGAGAGCAAGGATCAGACACTTGTGCAGTCATGATGAAACTAGAACTCTGAGGAATAACTCCCTAGTGTACTGTTGGAAAGTGACAATGCAAGCAATTGTTATTTTGTCATTGTTGTCAAACCTTAACTAGTGAGACTATTGTTATCTATTTGAGTACCATATCTATTATTGATGAAGAAGATTTAACAAGAAGACCAAGTGAATGGTTGAGTTAAGGCAATTAAAAGGGTACT
>MU226835.1:700546-714793 GCA_018584345.1 Thuja plicata | reverse complement strand
CAATGTAGGCTATCCAGTAAGTTAACATCAGAGTTGTAATTGGATCTAAATTTGCAAAGTAAGTTGTATGTATCAGATCACAACTATTGATTACTTTCTAACCATTGTATCAGTTAAAATCCTTTAATAAGGTTGACCTAAAAGTCATTTGTATAAATCCTCTAACAAGGTGACATTCAGGTGGAATGTTCTAAGTCCTCTCTAACAAGGCCACTCCTGACAGGGTGATTAAATCCTTTAACCAGGTCACACCTAACAGTGTGTTATTTTAACCTTTAATAGGGTTGGCTCCTCATAGAGCTCACTTTAGAAGAGTGAAAACTTGGTAGCATGTTACTGGTGTTTTTTCCCATTTTGGGTTTCCACGTTAAATACTTGTGTCAACTTGTGTGAATTCTTATGGTTTGTTTTACAGTTATATTTCTACAAGCTAGTTTCAATAGACAGTAAACTCCATGATTAAAGTTGTTGACTTATGCTACTACTGCCAAGTAGATCTGAAATACAAATTTTTTTTTATTTTCTACATCTACACCTAAGGATAACTGATTCACCCCTCCCCTCTTAGTTATTCTAAATTCATTCTAACATGTACAAATCTAGGAGAATGAAATGAAGTGAACATCAAATTGCTACCAGAATACAAGTCTAGAATGAAAATGCAATCCTATGCTAGATGCAATCCCTAGGACATGGTTGTGAGACCCATCATATAATCATCATCATTGAGAATTTTTGTAACATCAGAGTTGATACAATCCTTACTCATGCCATTGCAACCATAATAATATGAATATGACTTTCATCAAATAAAATGTAGGAAACAAACATAAACACCAGGGCACCAAAGCCAAGATGACCTGAGCATTGTTTCTAGTTGATGTTGCAAGAGTACACCGATATCGAGGCATTCAAAGATAAGATAACCATGTGTGTGATCGTGCGTAAACAAACAAAGCAATAAAATTCAAGGGGATAGTACCAACCTCACCATGGAATACAAATAAACAAGATCGAGGGATGTGAGGATTTTCCACCTTAATTCGAGAGCTCTTATCACATGCACCATGTTTATTTGATGTTGCCAGATCATTGGGACTACACCAACAAGCGATAGACAAAGAAAATATCAACAAAATCCATTAGAACATACAACATACAAAGAAATATTCAATCATAGCTCAGCCAGTTTCAAATTTTTTTCAATATGTATGTGTATGAGGTGTTGAAAAACACCATTGTGCTTGTGAGTGCAATGTGTTTGATTGTTATCAATAGATGTTTATGTTGCGATATCCAATGTGTGTTGAAAAACACAGATGTGTCCAAAGATAGTGTTGAGAAATATTGTTTTAATTGGGGTGTTGAGAAACACTCATTTTTGTCCGTAGCGAGTTGTCCTTTAGGAATGATAAGATTACTGATGCTAGATGTGATTAGGTTTGGGGACCCATGCCCCTAGTAGTGGTGACTGACTTGACGTATGTTGTGAGGACAAACTAGATTTGGTTTCCCCCAGGTGTATGGCACTGAATTAGTGTCAAATCAAGAGGGTTCAAAAAGGAGCCAGAGTGTCACAAAAGTGACCAAAAGTTATGTACAAACTAAAGCAAAGAATCATCAAGACCGAGTATCGATAGATAGAACTTTTGAGTATAACTCCAACTGTAACAGATGTGAGCAATCTCAATAGTACAACAATAGTAGATAGACATAGTGAGAACCATTGGTGGCTGACATGAGAGAGATTATCAAGGGAAGAGATCATAGTACTAGCTAGACATCAGTAGGCAGATGCAGTGAGAACCACTAGTGACTGATGTTAGGAAGATTATCAAGGAGAGAGAACTCAATATAAGCTAAGTGATAGTAGGCAGACGCAGTGAGAACCATTGGCGATTGTTGCAAAGTAGAGCCTCAAAAGGTAATAGGATAGTTCCCCCTAGACAAGGAGGTTTGTCCTGAGAGTATGACGAGTTTCAATCCATGTAAGTTGGTGTCTTGATGGGAACTCAGAGCATGCGGGAAAGAAAATGCAAGTAGGAAAGAAGGAAAGAAAATGTATAAAGCCAAGTGGTGCTGTGATAGATATAGCAATGTGGAACAAGAGGCACCTATTTACCAGGTTTTCACCTTCTTGGTAGAACTTTTTTTTCTACCATGACACCTATTTGCCAGGTTTTCATCAATGACACCCTTTTTTTCTCTTTTTTTTTGTATTTTTTAATTTTTAATTTTTTTGTATTTTTAGAATATATGATTTTTTTGGAGATACATCAAAGTGCCTATCACTAGGTTTTCACTAAGATGATCATTTTTTAGGACTTTTTCAGATTTTTAGAATTTTTTTTAGGACTTTACTATATACATGAGCACACTAAAGATGTCTCAGCTATAGAACTGTTTTAGATGAAGAGCATTGATGAGCTCCTTGAGTTTCTCTCCTTCAGTAGTAGAAATTTGATAGGTGCCAGACCCAAATACTGTTGTGAAAGCATACAGACCAAGCCAATTTGGTTCAAATTTTCCTTTCTAGATCTGATGTTGTTGATTCTTATGGTTCTCCCTCAGAATGAGGTCACCCGCCTGGAAGTCCCTTGGCCGAACCTTCTTTTTATAGCTCTTAGACATCCTTTTCTCATATTCTCTAAGGTGATCGAATGCCACTTACTGACGTTCATCAAGTAGTTCTAGCTCTTATAGCCAAGATATTTTGTTATCATCATCAGTAATGAGGCCTTTCAGAGAGACTCGTAGAGAAGGAATCTCAACCTTAATTAGTAACACAACATCTGCTCCATAAACCAAAGCATAGGGTGTAGCGCCTGCTGGTGTTCTTATGCTTGTCTTGTATGCCCAGAGAGCTGGATTGATCTAGAGATGCCAATCTAGTCCAGATTTGTGCACTGTGCGATGCATGATTTTAAGGATTGTCTTTTTTGATGCTTCCGCTTGTCCATTACCCTAAGGATAATAGATGGAAGACCAATGCTGAGTGATTTTAAACTTAGAGAATAGCTTTGTCAAATCCTTATTTTTGAACTACCCCCATTATTAGTGATTATTGCTGAGGGTACACCATACCTATAGATGATGTAGTTGAGAATGAACATTGCTACCGATTTGCCATTAGTAATGGTGAGAGGGACAACCTCCACCCATTTAGTAAAATAGTCTATAGTTGTGATGATGAACTTATGTCCATTTGAGGACAAAGGATAAATTTGACCCACCAAATCAAAGGCCCATTGTTGAAATGGCTAGAAAGTAATGAAGGAAATAAGTTCCTTGGCTAGAGAATGAATCATATTTCCATGTAGTTGACACTGTTTGCAAGACTTAACAAACTGTGTAGCTTCTTTTTCCATATCTAGCCAATAGTAACCATCTCTAATAAGTTTACAGGCCAGTGTCAGGCCATTAGAGTGAGACCGACAGATGCCTTCATGCACCTCTAATAACACACATTTGGACTCATCAGGTTCTAAATACCTAAGAAGTGTATCATCAAGACCGCGCCTATACAAGTAGTTAGCTATGATGAAAAACCATGAAGCACTTAGGATTAAGTGATGTTTCTCATTCCAAGTGTAAGTGTCTAGAACAATCTGGCCACAAAGGTACAAAAAAATATGATGTTAGTGGGATGAGTCATATCCAATGACAGAACAGATCATCTGGGACTCAAGAGAATCATAGGCTGGGTGACATAACATCTCCACTAGGAATTCATGTTGAAAGTCATATTCTGGCATCTGTAGCATGGAAGCAAGAGTAGTCATTGCATCTTCCACTTTATTATCTGCCCTTGGAACTTGTTGAAATGTTATGTAAACAAAATAATTTCTGAGGTCATCAACCAACCATTTATAAGGCACTAGCTTGTCATGTTTTGTCTGATAGATATCATTTACTTGATTGATGACTAATTGTGAATCTCCAAGGACATTGAGCTCATCCACTCGCCACTCAAGGATGATCTTCATACCATTGATCAAGGCTTTGTACTTGGCGATGTTATTTTTACAAGGAAACAACATCTTGTATGCTTTTGGTAAAGAGTACCTTTGAGGTGTAATGAACAATATCCTAGCACTTGACCCCTATTGGGTAAATGAACCATCAAAGAACATAGTCTAGGATTGATGCGTGAGAAGTAATATGGACTCATCTAGAAATTTGATGTTCAATGGTTGATGATCTACTAGAGGTGCTTCTGCCAATTGATTTGCAATTACTTTCCCCTTGATGGCTTTTTGTTCTACATACTCAATATCAAATTCACTAAGAAGCATGACCCATTTGGCTAGTCTACCTGTGAGGTTAGCTTTACTGAGAAAATATTTTAGAGGATCGATCTTAGAAATAAGGCATGTAGTATGAGCTAGCATGTAGTGTCACAGTTTTTGTGAAGAAAATACCACTGCGAGGCAAGCCTTCTCTATAATATAATAGTTTGTTTCATATGAGACCAGAGTTCTACTAATGTAGTACATAGCCCATTCTTTTTTGTTCTAATATTCTTGAGCTATTAGGACACCCAATGTTACATCTGTAGCAGAGATATAAAGTGTAAGTAGCTTCCCATGAATAGGAGGCATCAATATTGGCGGGTTCACAAGATATTGTTTGATTTGTGTGAACCCCTCATCACATTCATTGTTCCATTGGTAGGTCACACCTTTGTGTAAAGTCTTGGTGAATGGTTGTGACTTGTCCATGAGTTGTGAGATGAAGCACCAGATAGACTGTAACCGGCCTTGAATTCCTCTTATTTGTCTAATATTCTTTTGTGATGGCATTTCAATAATAGCTTGAACTTTCCCATGATCAACTTCAATTTATTTTGTAGAGATGATAAAGCCAAGCAATTTTCTAGATGTTACGCCGAATGCATATTTCTTAGGATTGATCCTTAGACTGAACTGTTCCATGTGATCTAGTATAGGACCTAGATCTGTAAGGTGTTTCTCTCATTGCATGCTCTTAGCTAGAGTGTCATCAACATAATCTTCCATTTTTTTATGCATCATGTCATGAAATATAGTGGTGACAACCCTCTGATATGTAGCACCAGCATTTTTGAGTCCAAAGGGCATGACATTCTGACAGAAAGTGCCCCATGCACATGTGAAAGAAATTTTCTCTTGGTCCTCTGGTGTAATATTTATCTAGTTGTAGCCAGAGAAACCATCCATTAGTGAGTACATTTCATACCCTGCGGTCATATCTACAATAATATCAATATTGGGAAATGGAAATTCATCCTTATGACATGCCTTATTCAAGTCTCTGAAGTCTGTGCAAAATCAGATAGATTTGTCATGTTTTGATACTGGAACAATGTTAGATATCCATTTTGCATAGTCAATTGCTTTGATAAATACTGCCTTAAGAATTTTCTCCAATTTAGTTTTGAAAAGTAGAGCCACATGTGGATGTATTTTCCAAAGATTTTGTTTGACAAGCTTGATGCCTGGTGCAAAGGAAAAATGATGCATGATTAGATTAGGGTCTAATCATCGCATGTCTAAATATTTCCATGCAAATTTTATCTTTTTGCTCGGGAAGAATGTAATGAATTCCTCTCTTTCTGCCTCAGAAAATGATTTTTCCAAATGAATGAACTAAGGCTCAGCTTCTGTACCCAAGTTGATTGGTTGATTTGGTTCAATTAGCATAGATGATCATTCCTAGAAATGACTCAGAAGTGTATCAAGTATCTCATCCTTAGGTGCCTCGAAGAGGTTTTCACCCTTGGATATGTCCTTTATTTTGAGTTTTTTAGGCTCTGAGATTTCCACAATGTGGTTTTCACCATCAGAGCGCCTATTTTTTCTTCTTTTGATTTTTTGACTAAGATACTTGATATCAGCCTCAGTCATGTCGACACTTTCTTTTCTAGTGGAGGACATTATAGGTTTGACAGTGTTGAGGTAACAGGAAAGAGTGTAATCATTTTGGAATGTAAGGACTTCATTAGATGGGGAGGGAGAGTTCCATTCTATAAGCTTAGGATGGTAGAGTGAAAGAGAAGTGATGAGTTCAAGTGAGTTCATGGTATAATCATCAAAGGCATGGACTAGCAAGTCGAGACCTAGAGTGATCTCATCCAAAGGTGTAGTCAAATTCCTTTAATTCCTAGCGACTGTAGTATATGACACATTAAAATCTATGAAATCAGACTTTTTTGACCTTAAACTAGATCCTTCACCTACTTCGAGAAGGATTTCGTATGTGTGCACTATAAATATATCCTTGTCATAGGTGGCATATGACAAATCATCAAAATCGTACTCATGAGAGTTTGTTTCATCATTGGGTGTCATATCAAGAACATGAGTGAAATCAACCCTTTGTCCCCAGTTTGGATGAGTTCTTCCTAGAACCTCTACTATGGTTAGATGAGAACCTTTTGACCTAGGTACCTCATTAGTGGTTGCAGCATCATCTTCTTCTTGTTTAGTGAGAAGTGGCTGGGATTCCTATTCAAACTTCTCTTGGAAGTGTGGTGGTATGTACAAATCACCCTGATGATCTGGATTTATATTTTGCATTTCTTTCCACTATTCATAGGTTAATGGAGCAAGTGAAGTGGTCTCATAAGGGTCCCTTTCAGTCTTGACTATACTGACACATGGTATAAAGTCATCTAGCTTAGCAAAGAATGCTGCCAGATCTAGAGGAATGGGACAAGGGAAGCAATCATCCTCAAAACTATCTTTAGACTCTTTAGTTTTAGATGTATCTTTAGGTGTTGGTTGTTGATCTACTTTAGGTACAAACTTGTTTATCCCTAGTTGAAATGTGAGTTTCTTGAAGCCTATACTTGTAGAGTCACGTGTTCATCAACTAATAGCTTCAAGTGGTGCAAGAAATGCTTTATGATTTGCACCCATGGGACCATTCCCTTTGTAACCAAAGCATTGCATAATAGTCTGAACCTTGCCATATTGTTCGGGTCTTATGTCACAAGGTGTAGTGGTTTTTTTAGAGGTGTCTTCCCCTTTATAGATCCAAGCTTTGATAGCCCTATTTTAAGCTTCCTCTTCTAATGGTATCATGGCCTGTACAAAGGTACCACCATATTTTTTTTGAGGAGGAACTATAGAAGGTTTAGTGTCCTCAGAAGGTCTCCCAAAAGAACGCGGAGACAAAGGAAGAGATGTAATAGATAACATAGGTTCAATTTGATATCCTCCCATGTAAATTTCCTTTAGTGTTAGACCCTTTTCCATTTCCTTTAGTTTAGTCTCGAAGAACCCAGCAGACTCTCTGTTGGTAGGGACAAAGATGTCAGAAGATTTTGTGAGGGTGTTGCAATCATAGCATGTATTAGCAGGTATAGTCACTTTAGATCCTTGGAAAGGGAAATTAATGTATTGATGGTATGTTGAAGGGACAACCTACATTTCATGGACCCATGTCCTTCCCAGAAGAATATTGTATGCTAAAGGAATGTCAAGTACTTGATAGATAACATCCCTTTCAACAAGGCTGACCCTAATTGGAAACACAACTAGCCCCTTAGATTTTCATTCTTCTTCATCATAGGCCTTAATAGTAATATTTTTACGGGCATCTATGCAATATTCACCATAGCCTAACTCAATAAGGAAGCTAGAAGAGAAAATGTTGAGTCCGACATCGTTATCTATGAGAACACCGCAAATGTGGTTTGGACCAATCATGACTTCAATGTGCAAAGGGTTGTTATGTGGGTGACTCAAGGAATGGTCATCTTCCTCAGAGAAAGACAAGTAATGGGAGTAGGTCAAGTGAGCTACTATGGATTGAAATCGATCAAGATCGAGATCTTTTGGGACATTTTCCTCAGTGAGGGCTTTGTCAAGGATCTGCCTATGAGTAGGGGAGATTTTTAGTAGCTCAAAGATGGTAATCTGAGTGTTAGTACGTTCTAATTGATCTAGAATGCTGCAATTGGTAGCATTAGATGAGGAACCCAATTTCAGATTCTTGTTGGTAGAGCCAATAGTATCTTTGTCTACAGGTTGTGTCGGTATAGATGTAGAAGGCTCAGGGCCTTTGAGGATGATCTTAGCATGAGATCGAGTAACAACATTTGCACTAACTTGAGACTATTCTTGTTCGAAGGGCTAAGGTGTAGACCCTCGCAAGAGGAAAGGAATTTTGGGATTGGTAGCATCTTCCCTTCTGTGGAGAATGACAATGTTATAGTATTCAGTATCAACAGGCTCAACCATATTAATGATATTGTCATCATTGGTGTATGTATAGTTGACTTTGGCATCAGTATTTTTTCCTTTGGATGACTCACCTTTCCCATGAGGAGGAAATGGGTCTTTAAAATCTTGGTGGTTTGAGTTCTGGTTGTGACCTCCAACAAAAATAACCTCACTATCAATGAGATCCTAGATTTTATGCCACAATTTAAGACAAGTAGCCATTTTATGAACTTTGATTTGGTGAAAATCACAATAAGAAGATTCATTCCACCAAGAGTGTCTTGGTTGCGGATCATAAGGTCATGAATTAACCAGTGGAGCGATTATTTGGTTATCCAAGAGAGTCTTTTAAACCACATCAAGAGGTTCTCCTAGAGAAGTGAACTCATGCTTGGGTCTAGGAGCCCAAGGTTTAGGCCTAGAGAAATGCAAGGTACTGGGTTTTGATTCTGCCACAGCCTGTTCAATGGCTTTGTCTTCCTTCATTATGGTAGTGAGAATAAAAGCAACCTTTGAAGGCTTGGGAGTCACATTGTCTACAACTCCATCATTCACAACATTCTGGTTCTTTTTGGGAAATTTGGGTTTATCTTTGCTTGAGGAGGAAGACCCTTGTTTATTTTCCTTGTGTAAGGTCAATTCTCCTTTCTTGACCATAAATGTCTCAATTCTCACAACTTTCTTAATCATATCATCAAAGGTTAAAGGACCTTGCATCTATACTTGATACCCAAAGTTGGGAAGAAGGTTGTCTAGAAAGATGTCCAACTTTTTAGATTTGGGTATTTTGTGAGAATATCTTGTATAAAGTTGTCTCCATCTCTGGAGAAATGTCAAGAAGGATTCTCCATGATTTTTTTTTAGGTTACAAAGATCTTAGATGTGGATTGGATGTTGGATGTTGTGAGAATAGTGTTGTAGAAACAAATTGGCAATCTTGTCAAAAGTTTTGATGCCAGTTGGTAGTCTAGAGAACCACTCCATAGCAGACCCTCCCAAACTATGTGGGAAGAGATGCATAAGGTAGGTTTTATCATGTATAAACTCCATGGAGAGAGAACCAAACTATCTAAAATGATCCTAGGGATCAGAGGTACCCAAGTATTTATCATACTTGGGAAGTTCAACTCCTTTGGGAAAAGGAGGCATGCATAGACTCTTATCAAATAGGAATGGACAAATGCTTTCCAGCGTGATATGTGTAGTGGTTTTGTCTTCATCCTTCATGAGTTGAATAATTTGTTCTTTTATACTTTGGACTTGTTTTTGTAACTTGGAGTTTTTGGTTTCTTCCTCTTTCATGACAAGGGTCTCAACATTGTAGTTGGAGGGTAACCTAGCCCCTTGATTGGCTAGTTCAAGAAGGTATTTCTCTTTTTCCTCAGCTAGGAGAAAGTCCATGATCCTATGGAAATGTTTATTGGCACGAGCTTTAGCAATATCTACTTGGGTTAATTTTGTTTCCTCATCATTAGGGGGGTCTTAAAAATGGAATTTACCCCAGTTTTTATAGAGATCATCTCTACTATGTTCACCTGATTGGTCATGATCTGCCATATTGCTAGAATACAAGTGTTCAATGTGTAAAGACTTAGTACGAGAAGGTTGAGTGTTTTAAGAATTTGTATCCTCTTGGAACAAAGGCTTTCAAACCTGACTAGAATCCACTAGAAATAATCATTTGACGTAAGGTCAAAGTACTAGAGAGGGAGATTGAGATGATTCCTCACTAGATGTAGCCAACAATGGTGTAGAAAGCATAGATTATTCTTGATTGATTGAAGGGAATATTTTTCCACTTCAAGTTGTAAAATTCATCCACAAAGATTGTACAAGGGATGTGAACTAGGACCACACTTGAAACTGTCTCAAAGTAAATGCACAAAAAGTGCCAAAAGGTGAAGTATACTTGGTGCAAATTGTCAGAAATAAGTCTAGAACAATCGATAGATTACTATCGCGACACAAGGTATGACGACACAGTATAAATAGACCAAAAGATATGAGACAAGACTAGTTTAAGAAAGAATCATGTAATTATCAACCCAAGAAATCAAGTTGCAGACTATGTGTAGATAGAAGGCAAATAAACAAACCCAGAATAGAGATCAGATTTTGTAGAAAGACACTGGATAGATGGGAAATTTCTCACTGTTTTGACAAAATGTTGCAGACTCGCATGAAGAATTACTTTCTCATGCAAAGATTCTCATAGGCGCACGTGAAACTATGTAGTCCCACGTGAAAAATGATGACAAACTGGTGAATAGAAATGATAGACTGGTGAATAAAATAGAAGCAAGATTGCAAAATGTTGCACGACAATTTCCAGCATGTTGTGCAAAGTTTCTCAGATAATGACGTGAAGATGGAAGAGTTTTGCACAAAACTTGGCAGTGAAAAAGTGAAATTCTATAGAATTAGACCGTTAAGACAAGATTGTGTTGTTCAAGACAAGACCATGCTATTCTCTGACAAAGATTTTGAGTTACAGATTATTTTGGACATGTTCAAGTTTGACAATTTGTGTGATTTGACATTTGTTTTGATTGTTTAAATGATACACCCACGCAAAACACATTAAATAGAATGTTTGTAGTACCAGAACAGACACATCACAATCCTAGGATAGCCAGGGCAGTATCTATTGAATCCCCACTTGAAGCTTACTCATAGCAGACAACTTAGAAGCTTGGAGGCATGGGCTCCTCCTTCCATGTGCACTCACTTCTCAGGCACACCAAGCTTCAAACCCCAAAGGAATTGCTTCCTAAAGGGCTTTTGTCTCTGCTAAGAGTCATAAAAGTGTGGGGTGTCTTAGTCAATTTCTAACCTTCCATGCTAATAGATAGAGGGTTTTTGGATACTATAACAATAGTTTGTAGTAAGGACATCCATTCAGGTGGTTGTGATCAAGTCATTTTCTCAATTAATGGGGCTCTCCCAATCCTTTCAAAGCAAGGCTTTCCCCTTAACGATGTTGGGACTTTGACGCACCACTAGGGTACTAGAGGAGATTTTGGTTGCCACAATGAATTCACACCTGTCCATTATGAGATTAATCACAATGGAATTTTTTATATACCGGTTTGAAAGGGCTTGGCTTTAGCATGTTACCAGTTGGGCAATCCACTCTCACTAGCTCTATTAAAGCACTTGGGAGGTAGCCACTCTAGAAGAATCATATGAATTTCTCTTACACCCAAGATCCATAAAGGCAAGGGGAGAGGATACATTCATATAGTTCTTAGAATTACAAACTAGAAAATACTTCAATCACGCAAGACAATGATTCATTTTAAGCACCAACTATAGTGTGTTATAACTACTAAAAACAAACATGAGAGTTTTGTGAAATAATGTAGGTCTTCAACAAGGATCCTGCAGTAAATATGTTAGTAGTTTGTAATTGCCTTCTTCATTTTAGTGCCCTGCAAACCACCGTTAAGATGTTTCAAAAATTAAAATCAGAGAAACATAGATGTTAGGAAATAGCAGATGGTTACAAAGCCAAGACAATAAATATCAAATAAAGGTCTCTGGTGTCAAATTTCATGTGATGATTCTCACAGTCTTGCGTGAAGAAATATAGATAACCGCACGAAGAACTAGAAAGTTTGCGTGAGACGTAGTGAAATTTCACATCAAATATCTGATAGAGACGTATGGATAGAGCACACAATTAAAAAGAAGTGCAATAAAATGAGGCCAAAAATTGATTTTTGAGCCCCACGATGGGCGCCAGAAATGTATATGTCAAATGTGGCCTTGTTATTCCACCATACACTTCAACATAGTCCTTGTTCATCAACCACATACAAAATTGAATATGAGTTATTCATCCCTCATGCCTGTATGATTCGACCTGTTGCCTTTTATCCATATAGGGTTTTTAATGGCTCTCAGAACGAGAGTCTCACAACCTAGACCAATCCAAGAACGAAGGATTTTTCTCCATGAATGCAATGTAATGTAATGCAAGATTAATCTAAATGAATTTAAACTAAGACATGATAAGAAATATGAGATTATTCTAAGAAAATGAAGCTATTCTATTGCAAAATGAGAACTTAATGTAAATGAGATTATGAACTAAAATGAAGCATCAATTCGTTATTCTAACAATGCATATTTTCTCAGAGGGTTTGACTGAGAAATGGGAGCTCTTTTATAGATTGAGAGCTTGCTCAGAATAGAAAGTTTCATTTTTGAAATAAAACAGATAGAAAAGCCAGTTCAAATTAGCAAGATTTCTTTAAAAGAAAACAATGAATTGTTTTCTCTTTGTTTTTAACAGTTTTCTTTTGATTTTAACTGTTTTCTTTCTCTTTAAAGCACAGTTAATTCAAAGTTTCTATTTCTGAATAGGAGAGAATATTTAATTAAATAAATAGAATATGACCTTATAAATGTGTTTTTCTCAATTATCTGAATAATTAAATTCAATTTTTGAAATGAGGATATTTATTTAATAATTAAATATTATTTAATTCCTTTTCATATGTTTTATCTAAAAGGGGTGAATTTAATTTAATTAAAGTGCTAGGACTTTATAATTAAATTAATTCAATCATAGGGTTTGTTTAGCTAATTGATTGATATTTAGGAATTAAACATAATGTATGATTAATACAGATTTAGGATTTTCTGCATTTGACACTTAGGTCGAGTAGAGTCAGCCAAAACTCTGAATTGCCTAGTACAATAGGACTTTGATGATTCAGAAGAATGAAAAATGCAACAAAATTGGTTAGGGTTCCAAGATGCCAATTTTGGGGTGTTACATGTGTAATGAAAAACACTAAAGTAATGACTCATAAACACATTGACACATGGATTTTTAATATGGAAACCCTATTAAGGGAAAAAACACCTGGGACCGGTAACCCAAAATTTTCACTCTTCTGAAGTGAGCTCAGTGAAGAGCCAACCTTGTTAAAGGTTACAAACACACTGTTAGGTGTGACCTTGTTAGAGGATTTGAATAGAATAGTTCATCACTTGATATCAGACATCTCTATGCTACCTTCTATGACCAAACCTAGTGTAGTTTGTTAAATGGTATCTGGAATGTCACGCTATCTTCATTATCAAAAATTTTGTTACTCCTTGGGATGTATCTCAATATACAAAGGATTGTTAAGTCCTGCTCGGTTAAGAGACTTTCTAAATCAATGGCTAAACTAAAATAGTAAATGATCTACTCATACATACAACTTTGACTTGCAAATTTTCAGATCTATTCAAAGTTCATTTTACCTGTCTGATCAATATGTCTTTTTAATACCTTTGCTCCACTTCATTCTGATCTGTGATGATGTGCTTCTATATTGCTTGGTGTCTACAGAAATATTTAGCTCTTGTCATGCCCAAAAGTTGGGCAAAAACACACGAACAAAAATTTTTAAATGACGCAAGAAACAGAATACTAAAACAATGACAAGGGTAACACAAGCACGCAAATCAAGGTAGTTGACCAAAAGTCAACTAGAGTTGACCCAAAGTCAACTATACACTAAAAAGGTGAAAGGAAAGACTAGGGTTTGCTTAAACCCCAAGGGAGAGTCATACACGCAAATCGAGACAGTTGACCTAAAAGTCAACTAGAGTTGACCAAAAGTCAACCATGCCTAGAAATATGTGAGGGAGAGTCACAAGGGTCCACTAAGTGCTAAGAAAGTCAAAGGTGCACAAAATGAGACAGTTGACCAAAAAGTCAACCCATGTTGACCAAAAAGTCAACTGTCTCCAAAAGACTCGAATCTGAAACCCTAGGGTCCAGAGACCGTAAGGAGTATTGGGTTCCAAAATCAGGACCTACAGACAAAGTTGGACCATGGTTAATAAATACATGCAATCCCACTAGACCCTAACCTGGTCCAGCTCTCTACCTCAAAGGCCCAAAGTTTGCCCAGCCAAGATACAAATTGGCTCCAATGCCAGCTGTCCATCTGACTCCACCTGCAAAGCATCCCAATCTATCACATGAGACTCATCATATATATACTTCCTCAGAACTGAAACATGAAACACATCATGG
>MU226835.1:676402-686413 GCA_018584345.1 Thuja plicata | reverse complement strand
CTTACTTCCTTTACATTACTTATCTTTACTATGTTGTCAAAATTGATATGACAAAGTCTCTTGTGCCATAGCCAACTGTCATCCACTTTTGCAACAAAACAACTTACTTCAGAGTTGAGCTGAAAGACATTACATTTGGTCTTTGAGCCTGATGCAATCATGTCTCCTTCTTTGTTGTTAATGATTCACTTATTGTCTTTGAATTCCAACTGATATCATTTTTCAAGCAATTGTTCAACACTAAGAAGGTTGTGATGTAAACCATCAACATAAAGAACATCATATGTTTTGTTCTTTCCATATAAGGTAATAGAACCTCTTCCTATGATAGATTTGGGAGTGTTATCTCCAAATCTAATCATGCCACCTTTTTACTTATCTAGATGTATGAATCTATCTTTGTCACCTTTCATGTGATGTGAAAACCCGTTGTCTATTATCCATTCGGTTCTGATGTTTGCTTTAGAAACTAATGCTAACTCTTGTGCTTCTTTTTCATCTTCAATGTCCATCTCCTCAAGCATTTTCTCAATGTCTTTAATGGAAATAAATCCTATTTCATATTCTCCTAAATCATGATCAGTTACACCATCTTCATCATGATAGCATTCCTTATTGTACTTGGGCTTGTAATCTGATTTGAACTTCTTGACTCTTGTAGGACACTTGGATGCAAAGTGGCCAACTTTTTTGCATGAAAAACATTTGAATGGTAGTTGTGCTTCAAATTTACCTTTACCTTTTCTTTCCTTCTTGGAAATCGTAGTAATGATTTCTTCTAGTTCAGTATTAACTTCTTCCTTCTCATGAGAGCTGCTTAAATATTTCTTACCATGGACCGAGGCTTTGAAAGTTGTTTTTATTTTAGGTTTTGCTTTAACCTTGATATCTCAAATGCAGATATATTTTTGATCAGGGTTTCTCTTTTGAAGTCCTTTGAGAATTGCATGGTTTCATCCAAGATGTTAATCTTGCTTTCATAATCTTCTGTTAATATGGTCATTAGTTTGTCCATTATATCATCCTCTAAAATTTCTCCACCATTATTCCTGATACCTGATACTGCTTCATTAATCCTTTGATTGTAAGCTCTGATGTTCTCTTCAGGTAGCATCTCTAAATTATTGTATATTTTCTTCCATGTCTTTCTATGTGCATTCTTTTCTTAGATGTCTCTTTCAAACATATCTATTAAGTATTTCTAGATTGAATATTCTTTTTTTGCCTTCTTGATCTCAGACAATTCACTGTCAGATATGGCACTGATTAGGGCTTCCTTGGGAATTTCATTTTGAGTGAATACTTCTTTTTGTTTAATTGTAGAGTCTTCTTCTACAAGGTCTTTCAAGGTGGGAACATCAATTTCATGAGTAGAAATCTCTTAGATCTCAAAACCAACGCACTAAAGATGTGTTATCATTTTGTTCTTCCAGTCAAGATAGTTCTCTCCATAAAACTTAAGACTCTCTTTCCTGAAGTATGCCATTTGATCTACCTTAAGCTGTTAGGATTTATCTCCAAGGCACTTGGCTCTGATACCAATTGTTGGAATAGTCCCAAGGGATAACTGAGAGGGGGGGTGAATCAGTTATCAACTAGTTTAATTATTTTCTCCTTTTAATTACATAATAACATCAAGCATTAACACATTTAGATAACACAAGATAGAACACAAAAATTTTGGCTACAGGGAAACCAAATAGGTAAAAACCCCAGTGGGAATTAGCACCCACAAATAACTATACTTGAGTATAATAATACCTGTTAGAAGATCTTACAACCTTGTTAAGAGTTGATCGTTACAATGTAATAAGTACAGTGACTTGGTTAAGGGTCAGACCCTATTAGGAGTCTTTTACAAATAACCCTGTTAGGGATGAGGACTCACTGTCCAAAAAGCTCACTGCTAAAATGATGAAGGTTGCAACCTTTAGTAAAATAGATATGCACTATATCTGATAAATGAACTATTTGAGTAGACCTTCTATCTTGATCAGTTCTAGTGTATTGTATGCTTTCACTTCTTCTTCACATAGATCTTTTCTTGATGAATGAAATGTCTTTACTATCCCAAAACAACGGACATTCTATTCTATACTTTTTCTATCTCTTTTCTTATCATTCACACTTAGAATTCACCAAATGAATTACTATAAGTATCTTCCCCAAAAGATGTGATCTTAGAAGGCTTTAGGAGTCCCTTCAATACTTATTTAGTCAGCCAAATCAAGCACACAACCTATTTAGAACCACGCAACTCAAACTGAATAGATGCGACGCTTCACATAGTCAGCTCTACTAAATTGACTCAATCATCCCACTTGTGTTAGAACACATTTAGCACCTTCAGATAATTATTTTAACTCATAACTAATCATGCATACCAACATGAATATCCCAAAGATAGGTGCAACTCAAGAAACAATGTAATTACATCGACTCTTCATAGATAATCTTTAGACACTATAGCTGTCATAAAAGATTAACATATCTCAATTGAAACTTCATTTCTGACTCTGTGTGAATGTACATAGTGTAGTAACTATGTTTGAAACATAAAAACAACCACACAAGGATTTCATATTTCTATACTAAAAACTAAATACAGTTCATTGTTGTATACTATATGTTGTCATCAATGACAAACATACAATCAACAATTTGCACAGAAGAAAATCTCCACAAAAGGTTGGACCCCTAGTCTCTATCTCAGGTACTCAAATGTATCTTTTGGTAATGGCTTGGTAAAGATTTCAGCTAATTTTTCCTTTGATTGAACATATTCAAGTATCACCCCTTTTTCTTGCACTTGTTCTTTTAAGTAATGATACTTGATTTCTATATGCTTAGTATTATCATGCATGAATGGATTCTTAGAAATGTTAATTGCACTATTATTATCACAATAGATAATCACTGGTAAAAGAATATTCATTTTCATACCTTCCAGCAATTGTTTAATCTATGCAATATTGGAGCAATTTGCAGCAGTAGCCACAGTTTCTTCTTCTACAATAGACTGAGAGATGCATCCTTGCTTCTTGTTGATCCATGTGACAAGTCTATCACCCATGAAGAATGCTCCTCCAGTTAAGCTCTTTCAGTCATCAATGTTTCCAGCCCAATTAGAGTCTGTATATACTTGTAGCTCAAATTTTCCTTCTCTTTTATACCATAAGCCATAGTCATCGGTGTTCTTTACATATCTCAGAATTCTCTTGACAACAGTCATATGTGATTCTTTGGGATTAGAAAATAATCTTGGAACTATTCTGACTTCATGTGCAATATTTGGTCTAGTTTGAACAAAATACATTAGTTTTCCAATCATTGATCTATACAAGGTCTGAGTTACCTCATTTTATTTGTCTTCCTTTGTCAGTTTACCATCCGGTTGCCATAGGTTTTCCAACTGGCTTGGAATCTTCCATCTTGAATATCTTGAACACTTCCTTGATGTATTTGGACTGAGTGATATATATGTCTGCATCTTGTTGAAGAATTTGTAGACCAGGAAAGAATTTGATCTCCCCAAATATAGACATTTCAAACTCTTTTCTCATTTCATTAGCAAAGGATTTGCATAACATTTCATTTCCCCCAAAAATTATATCATCAACAAATATTTCAGCAATCAGAATATTACCATCGGTATCTTCTTTTAAGTACAGATTGCTATTTTCACTTGTTCTTACAAATTCAATGCTTATAAGATAGGAGGGAACTCTTTCATACCAGGCTCTAGGTGATTTTTTCAATCCACACAAGGCTTTGTGTAGTCTAGATATCATGTTTCTCTTGTCTGGATCAACAAACCCTTCTGGTTGTTCAATGTATACTTCTTATTCTAGTATTCCATTTAGGAATGCAGATTTGACATCCATCTAGTATACCTTGAATCCTTTGAATGGAGAATAAGAAAGAATAATTCTTACTCCTTCTAGTATATAAATGAGTGCAAAGGTTTCACCTTAATCAATACCTTCTTCTTGTGCATACCATTTGCATACTAATCTTGCTTTATTTCTTGTGACTTCTCCATTCTCATTCAACTGGTTTTTGAATATCCATTTGGTACCAATGAAATTCTTGTCATTTGGTCTTGGTACTAGTGTCCATGTACTATTATTCTCAATCTGTTCTATTTCTTCATTCATAGCACTGACCCATTCTTCAATTTCAAGTGCAGTATTAACAGATTTAGGCTCAAAATCACAAACTAAACATCTAGTGTTTAGTGACTTACTTCGTGTTCTCATTCCATCCTTCTTGTCTCCTATGATATGATTTTGTGGATTATTTCTTCTGACATACTTCACAAGTTTCAGTTCAGCTCTTTGTCCACCATTCTGATCATCATTTTTGCCTTCATTCTGATGTCCATCGCTTGATACATCATCTCAAGTATTTTCTTGATTTTCATTAATTGCAGCCTAATACTCGGGTGCAATGTTATATTTCTTGAGAGTGATGCACTATTTCTTGGGTAGAGTGTTAGGTTCTTCATTATAAACAAACATGTTGTAGTCTTCTGGTTCTTTTCTACTTTCCTTATCATTATTTTCTACAATTTCATCTATTATCACATTTGCACTTTCAATGATCTTGTTAGAGAACTTGTTAAGACATTTATAAGCCTTACTTTTGGTAGAATACCCTAGAAAGATACCTTCATCACTTTTGGAGTCAAGCTTTCAATTTATTTCATCTTTCAAAATATAACATTAACTACCAAATATTGTAAAGTAACTTACATTGGGTGTGTAACCATACCAAATCTCATAGGGTGTCTTCTTTGTGTCCTTCTTCAATTGTACTTTGTTCAATGTGTAGACAACAGTACTGACAAATTCCCTCTAGAAAGTATGATTGATGCTTTTCTCAATCATAAATTTTCTTGCACAATCAATAATTGATTTGTTTCTCCTTTCAGTAATCCCACTTTGTTGTGGTGTTCTTGGTGCATAAACCTGTCTTTTAATTCCATGCTCATTACATAAATTAGTGAATTCATCTTAAATAAATTCTCCTCCTCTATCTAATCTTAAGCATTTCAATTCCTTAATACTTATTTTTTCTACCATAGCCTTATACCATTTAAACATCTTGAATGCTTCTAATTTATCTTTTAAGAACATAACTGTCATCATTCTAGAATAATCATCAACAAAGAGAATGAAATACCTATCTCCATAGTAACTCTTTGTCCTCATAGGTCCGCATAAATTAGTATGGACTAATGCTAGAATTGCGTTAGATGTATGGGCTTTACTCTTGAAACTAGACTTTTTCATCTTACCTTTTTGACAATTCTTGCACATGATATGCTTGAGCTTTGACATGCTCAGTAAGTCTCTAACTTTCATTTTATTGCTTAACTTTATCATGTTGTCAAAATTCACCTGACATAATTTTTTATGTCACAACCATATGTCTTCATTTCTATCCATTGAACAAGTGGTGTTAATGTCATAAAGATAGAAAAGGTTACCTTTTGTCTGTTCACCAATTCCGATCAACCTTCCTGATTCATTAAAGATATTTTATTTCTTATTCTCAAATGCTACTTGGTGACATGTATTATTCAGCTGTGAAACACTCTACAGATTATAATTAAGTGCTTTAACCCAGTAAGCATTTTCACATTTGATCAGGTTATTCAACATTATGGTTCATTTACCTTCAACTAGAAAAGGTGTGTCATTACCCATTCTTACTGATCCACCATTATAGTATTCAAAAGTTTCAAAATTTTGTTTATCACCAGTCATGTGGTGAGTGTAGCCACTATCTATAATCTAGACATCATTCTTGCTAACCTTAGATATGAGTGCAGTTTCTACATACCTTTCTTCTTCTTTCTCTAAACATCTTTCATGGCTACAAATACCATCTCAATGTCTTCTTTAGATTTGGTGTCAGTATCATCAGCTCTGTTCTCAACTAGGAAATGAGATTTCTTCCCTTTGTCCTTGTATTCTAGGGTATCTCTTCTGTTAGATTTTCATTTTCTTCGGTAACCTCTGTTATCACCTCAGGTTAACTGCTTTTCATACATTTTTTTATTACTTCTATCATCTTTTCTTCTATTAGGACATCTTGCAGCAAAGTGTCCAACCTCTTTACAATTAAAAGATACAAGTGGTAATTTACCTTTGTATCTACCTTTTCCTCTCTCCAATCTTCTTCCCATTAGTGCTTCAATCTCATCAAGTCCTTGATCCTCATTATCACTTTCACTATCATTCCTCATAGTGTGTCTATGACTTGAATTACTTATTTTCAAAGAAGATTTGAATTGTAGATTTTTAGATCTATTGTAAGATCATTTTACCTTTCTGATCAGTGGTGTTGTGCTTCTCTATTTCTTGGTATCCACATAAATCTTTAGCTCTTTCCTCAGCTTGATTGATCAAGACTGTATGAAATTGTTCTTCATAAATTTCTCTTTAGCATCATGTTTCTCTATTCACTCCCCTAATTCATAATGAATTAGATTGTCTCATTATAGACATGATATCACCGTTTCTCACTTCTTGATTTTCTTATTCTTGGCGTGATCTGCAATCTTAGCCAATCTTGCTTTTAAATTTTAACTCATGTTTTATCTCGTAGAAATATTCTTGACAACTGGATAAAACAACTTTAAATCTTTTAATTATCTCTAGCTTTAACTTGTCGATGCAAAAAATATCAACAACCTATTAAATCTATCTTTAGCTCTGCCAGCTAAGTATTTTGTCATTTCTAAACTTAAGTTAATTTTGATGTTTAACTCTTTGATAGATTCAGTCAACACTTCTATTCTCCTCAGGCTTCTCCTTTGGTGTTGTATGTCCATCAAGGTTTTCTATCCTTCAGGGATGTCTATCTTTCGGGTAACACTATAATTCTGGCCGTTGCTAATGCTTGTGATTCTGCTCATCGATAATTGTTATCAGTTTTCTTGCTCGAGCATCACTCTGACTTTGCTCTCGGATTTCTTTGTCCATCAGGTTCCACTAGCCGTTGCTATTTGAATCCACTTAGTGAATTATTTTCTTTTATGCATTACTAAAAGCATAATATTTATCTCTCTAATTCTTGAAAGTCTTTGATACTTTGAATATAACTGATCTGATTATATCAAGTTTACATCAATGACAATATAATCCATTAAGTGATTTAATGTCTTGCATTATATTTCTGCATTTTGGTGATCAACTTAACATCTTCAAACATTCAATCAGTTACATTTCATCAATTATGATTTTTTATTATGTATGGTACATTTTTATGTCTTCATATGTGTTTTTTCATCATCTTGAGTGCCAAATTAGGGGTTAGAATTGTCTGGAAGACTAGGGACAATCAGTGATCTCCTAAACCCAATCCAATGATGTTATGATTTATTTTTTGATGAGGTAATTGATGTAATTATATGGTTATGAATTTGTTTGATGCATTTTGATTCAATTTGGATGTGTTTTAATCCACCTGAGTATCTGATTGTTGTTTAGGGTTGTCTGGAGGATTTGGGACAACTAGTGGTTTCCTAAACTCATTTAATTGATGTTGTGGCATTTTTTTGACTTCATGTATAATTATATGGATTTCTTATGTCCTTTTGATACTTTTTTAGGTAGGAAACCTAAGAACACTAGGTGAGTAGCTCTCAGTGAGGGGTCGAGGCCCTAAGTGGCTAGTACCATGATAACATACTGATGAGTTATTTAATCAAGTGATACCTTAAATAAATGATCTAGTAATGGGAAAATACACACTAATAAAGATTAATTTGTGCCTTCCCAATTATTCTAGTGCTAGTACAGACTAGGGATGGGAGTGGGAGAAGTTTTCTTTGTGATGGCATGATCAAACAACCTTGTCCTCATGAAAGGTGTTCAGTTCCGCATGTGCCGACTTGGTGGTCAGGGAAAGAGTGGCTAGTACTAGGATAACCCAAGGGGTGAGTGCTATGTGATGACACTCACCTATCTTGTAGCTTATCTTCCTTACCAATGTTGGTAATGTCTTTTGTGGTCATTTGGGTTTTCTTGTGCTTCAGTTGTGTTATGTTTTGGGAAGGGTTATCATCACCTTAAGAGTAACCTACTTGTTTCCTTCTTTCGTGGACCTTGGTCTCTATCTCCTAGAATGGGGGAGTGGACTCTTTCTAGATCCACATGGTTAGGTGGGTAATATTTATGATATCGAGGTACTATTCATGGGCTGATGGATGTTCATGGCCTCTGTTCCTTCCAGATTTTTAGTTTTGAAGACTTATTTTTGTATATGTAAAGATGTACTTATGCATGTGCATTTTTGTAATTGTAAGATCATGTAAGGAAATAATTGGATATGATGATATGATGTATATCAATGTAAATCAAATAAATGTTTAAGGGAATGAGTAGATCTAGGTAAAAGGAAAGGGAAAATATTTTATGTTATCAATATGAAAAGATAATTTTTTAGGATATTTATTCCTGTATCTTCTATTACTTTATGTTTCCCAATAAATGAACTTATACTTAGTATGAAATAATATATTTATGAATGAATGTGTTGTGTCTTGATGTAAGGTTCATAGAAAAAATATTATGAATTGATGAATCAATGAATAATATAGCTATAGAATTCAATATTGGATTATGTTTACTATGTACCTCAAATGTGTATGGAATAATAAAGTATATAGGGTATTTCTTATCTATTAAATGTTTATCTCTCACATGAATGCTTAATGAATAGTGTATATATTGACATAAGTTTGGTAAAGGATAACTCACATAGATGCATGTTAAATATTAGGAATGATGGTAATATTATCCCTGTAACTTGAATTTTAAAAGTAAAGGAATAAATTGGTAAAGTTATATTAATAAATCAATGCCTTAATGGATAAATTATTAGATTAGATTATGTTTCTTGAACAGTAGTGTTAGGGAACCTATGAGGACTTATATTAGTTGTAATATTTCATTGAAAAACAATATTCACATCTCTTATTAGTTAGTTGGCTTGTCCTCCTCGGTTCCCTGGTGGGGTGTGACACACTGGCCTACTTTCTTATGGGATCTAACTCTTTCCTAGAAATTTCTACCACTCTCAGATCTATTTCAACATGTTTGGGAGCTTCAGGCTTCTCTTCTTACATTTCTTGTTGTGTCATAAAAAATTTCCCTGTGCTTCCCATTTGCAGCAATTATTCTACTATTGCTTTATCATCAATGTGTAAAGGAGATTGAGAAGGTGAATATATATTTTCAATTTTTTACCCCTCCTCCTCTGTTCTAAATGTCTCTTTGGGGAAGGAAATCATTCTAAATCACTACCTGTTATCATTTTTCCTTTCAAGGTAGAAACTTCCTTTTCATGTGTTTTCTTTATAGTTGGCCTAGAAGATAAAGGCACATCTTGCATCTTCTGGCCTTTCTAGGATGTTTCTCCCCTTGGCATTACCACACAGTGCCCTTGCTTCTTGATGATCCTATAAAATTTCATATTTATATTCCTTGTCTATAACAATTTAACCTATGTTTACAATATATTTCCAAGTCATTTCCATACATTACTGATGGGGAGGTCACCTAACTCTCTGAAATTCCCACTCTACTCTAGGAATCTCACCTGGAATCCTCTTCACTTTTGGATTCTCTAGACCCACTCTTGAGTCTCTTAGGGCTATTCTCAGACCCTAATCAGAAGGACTATTCTGTTCCCTCTATCCTAGGTTCCCTACCCACCGAAATTTTTTTACTCCTCACTGTCTCTCACTCTTCATGACTGAATTCCTATAGTCATGCACCTTCTTACTTATCTATCTTTCCTACAAGTCTCTAACCGGACCATAGGCTCGCCTAGGACTTGTCTGCAAACTCGACTAGCTTCTCAACTAACAAAAATACAAAAACAATCATAATGTACATGGTGGATGCTTCTTGACTGTCACAATCCGTGGAACAGATTATCAGAGTCAAGAAGCACCCATATTTATCTAACAGAAACAAAACAACACTTTACAGAAAG
>MU226835.1:649737-669229 GCA_018584345.1 Thuja plicata | reverse complement strand
TCGCTGCACTTCTACACGAACTGGAAATTCATTGGCGACTGAGCGATACAATCAGTCGCGCACTCACTCTGTTTCTACTTGAGCTTATTTTTACTCTGCGACTGAGCGATGAGCTCAAGTCGCGCTCTCGCCCCTTCTCTTCCTGAGCTAAGCTTTGCCTGGTGACTGAGCGATTACTGCTCATCGCGCACTCGCTATGCATTTTCTCTGACTGTGAATTGACTTGTGACTGGGCAATGAGCTCCTCATTGCACTGTCGCGTACTGTTTTTCCTACTAGCCATCTGCGACTGAGCGACTAGTACCTCGTCGCGCACTCGCGCACTATCAGACTTAAAACATAACTAGCTCGCGAGTGTGCGATGCATTCTTTTGGCTGCTCTCTGCTGCTGCGCGACTGAGCGACTAATCAAAACATGACTTGCTCATTGAAAGAACTATTTCAAAACTTGTTCAAAAATGTTGGGGCTAGGGTTTTGGCTAAACCCTAGGGTGCTCTGCACCAATTACCTTGATTTATGAAGCATTAACTATGGTTAAAGATTAATTGATTGGCATTTTTCACGTCTAGCTAGTTAATGCTAAATCATGATCAAATATTATGATAAATGGTTATTATTAAATAATAAGTGATTTGAGATGATTAAATTTTTTTTTGTGAGATGTTTGAGTCGTTAATGAAGCTGGGAAGAAGGAAAAGCAAGTTGACACTTGTCAACATTCAACAGTTGCTAGAAATCTAGAAAAAGTCAACACCTAGTTTCAGAATAATGAACATATATCCCATGTTTCTTAATGAAATACAGATTTTAATAATGATTTGGAAAGATTAAAAAAGAGGATCAAAACTCTTTTTCATAGTTTGAGTTAACTCATAATAGTTAACAAGAAACATGCATTTGAAGTTGACTATAGAAAAAGTGGCAACAAAAAAGACAGCTGAAAAGTCAAAAACTAGTTTCAGTAAAATAGGAGTATTCGAGTCAGTTCTTAATGAAAAGGAGGAGAAAAAACCCATTTGACCATTTCAGTTAATTCACAAAAGTTAATGAGAAACACTCATCTAAAGTTGAGTGAGTAAAAGGTGTCGAGTTTGAAGGCAATAGTTAAGGAATGACTTATAGTTTGATTTGAAATCTTCCACCTCTTTCTTATCTCGTGGATCTAAAGTTTTTGATGTCAAAAAATAGTGGAGTAGCCTATGGGAACAATAATTTATGAGTTCTAAATAATTATGGCATGTATTTATGCATTTTTTAGCCATATGTGTATTTTCATGTTGTAAGAGTTTGAAGTGGATTAGAAAACTCTCAACTCATTTCAGTTTGTTCTTTATTATTTTATTGGGGAATAAGTCATCTCCTTGATGTTGTGGGAGAAATGACATTTTTCACAATTTGTTGAGTTTTTAATTAATCCAACTCTCAAGCCTCATGTATATCTATGAGCTCTTGCTTAAGTTGAGAGGATGATTAGGGAGTATCTAGTTTGTGCTAAGTCTTGTTAGTAGTGTCTTTGTTTAATCAACAAGTTTCATATCAGTTGATGTAATAATTGTTATTTATAGTAAGAATATGATTTGAGAAATTGAGCTTGTACATTGAACATTGAATACTTGTAGCTAATATTGTAGGCACTCAAGAAAAGGCCACTTGAGATACTATGACTCTATAATTGTTTAAAGTAGTTTAGATTATAGTCCAAATGCTTAGTGATCAGTAATGTGTTGTTTGAGATTAGTTATGTTGTAGTGATGTTAATTTCAGTAGTTTTGTATGATCTACAACCACTATTGTAGCAATTTACATAGTTTCCTCCAACCATTACTGTGTAGTTAGATTCATTTCCAGCATTGTTATATTATTAGTTTTGCAGTGATAGAATAACTCAAAGAATCTCATAGTGCATATAATTTGTAGATTCATTTCAAGTATATGTCCTCAGGTTGATAATTTAAATCATCCTTCATGTTAAGGATGATAGTTGCTCAGTAGGATGTCCAATCCCCGAGTCATGGTAATTGCATAGTTTTTGATCCCTTTATGAAGTCCAACATTTTTGGCATCATTGTCAGGGATGGATCAAGCTATGAGAGTCTCTGAGTTTTTAGTAGCTCATTTTAATTTTTCTATAATTCTATTTTCTATTCAAAGCACTTAGGATTAGAAAAAAATTCAAAATTACTACAAGAAGCAAAAAAATATAGATTTTAGATCCAAGAATAATAATAACCAAGAGCCAATGTCATTTGCATCAAGTTTGGAAATTAATGAAGACTTGTTCTCTAGTATCATAGAGGAATTTGGGTCACATATTGATAACAAGGTATTGATTTATGTGGAGGGAAATGAAGACAACCTTTCTTTGAAAAATGAATAAATCACCATACAAAAGGTTTCTACTCAAGATAATTGTGATGTCAAATCAGAACTCCTACTTCAAGAAGAGAGCTGCAATAAAGTGAAAATCAATCCTCTCATGTAGAAATGTAAAGAAGATATTGAAGAAGACCAATTTTGGTATGATATAGAGGATTTTGGCTTAACCTTAGATGCTAAACCAGCATCTTTTGTAGTGAAAAACTATGAGCATCATGAATATGGAGAAAAGTTTTCTATACTTTTATTAAATCAGTAACACAAATTGGTCTTTAGAAGTCAAGTAGAGGATAATGAAGAAGCTCATCAACACAAAGATAACAAGAAGGGTTCAAAATTTTTTCTTTCATGGGGATGTCCTATTAGACATATATCTCAAGTGGTGTTTAATAGAGAATAAAAAGTTATGGTTGCAGCAAATAAAGAAGTTACAGCTAAAGATGAAGCTGAATATGAAGCTGCACCTAAAGGAGAACTCTTTCAGCTTACTTATGCACTTCAATACAACATAATGTATTTCCAGTATGAAGTAATAAGTAAGTTTGTTAATGTCTTTCCAAAAGTGTTTTTTATTAAGTTTCTATTTAAGTTGCAACTATTTATGATTTCTCATAAAAATGTGAAGCATTGGAAGCTGTTGAGAAAAGGAAGATACTTCAAAGAACTAGTTAATGGTTTTGTTTAAGAAAACCTTTTTTGTTGGTTAGTGTGGGTTAGGGTAGGTTTTTCATTCAATAATTGTTGCACAAAATGTCTTAGATGTTTCCTATTTCTTCTTGTCTAACTGACTATTTTAGAGTAGGTCAGATCTGGTTGGTTTCTCAAACTTCAAGTCACTTTTCAAGGTTGTGCATGAGTCAAGTCTTTAATTTTAGAAGAGAGTCTTTACATATGTTGTCAAAAAAAATGCATTAGGTTGTTGGGTCTTGATGTTGTCAAGAATTTCTATTCAATGGTATTGTATAGTTAGTCTAATAAAATTTTATTTAATGAACAATAAAAATCTAAATTTGAATTATAAGTCATTGGATGGATAAAGTTTTTCTACAAGTTGCATGAAATAATTGTTGTTTTCTTTAAAAATCATCATGCAGCCACTATGACTGAGTAGTCATACTTCAGCCATTAATGTATGACTAAAAATTCATCCTGAAACCATTGTTGTATGACCTGGAGGTTATCCTCTACCAACTACTATGTGATTGAGAAATCATCCTACAGCCACTGCTATGTGAATGAACAATCATCCTCCAGCCACTCTTGTGTGACTAAATAGTTATCCAGCAACAACTAATATGTGATTCAAAAGATAACTTGCACCAAGTATGAGGACATCTAAAAATACTGATATTAAATATGCAACACTCTTGGAGAGACCTAAATATTCAACAATGAAGGGACCTGTACTTTCAATTGTTTTAAAAGTGTGAAGCTTCTCACAGCAACACAAATGGTACTACATTTATGATTTCTATTTATTCATAATATTTATCATTTTTAGTAGTTAATTATCTATGCATTGCACTTTGTTTTTCAATTGTCATTATTATAATTATATGCTTCATAACTCTTTTTTTTTTTCTACCCTCATATATACATTGTCATTTGAGGACAAATAACCTTTGAGCTGGGGGAATACATGAATACCTTGTGTTGTTGTCATAGACCATATGAGGATTAACTTGCCTACACATTTTTTATAATACCTCCTATATTCATGGTGATTTTTTTACATTCATCTATTGACTTCTGTTTTCAAGTGTTTTTCCTCAAAATGACAAAACCTAAATGCAAGATTCAAAGTGACAAATGATAGAAGTGTTTGGGGGCAAATATGAAAAAATGAGAATGATAAAGTAAAGATAAATAAAAATGGAATGTCTTATGAAGAGATAAAAAAGGGAAGAAAGTATGAAATTGTGAGGTTTTGGAGATGAAACAAATAAATATTAAGAATACTTAAAGAGACAAATTCACAGGATTTCATGCTAATAGCTTTCACGTCTAGCCAATGTTTATCCCTTGCTTGAGGACAAGAAAGATTTCAGTTGGGGGGAAATGATGAGCCTATTAAATTTCATATTTATATTCCTTGTCTATAACACTTTAACCTATGTTTACAATATCTTTCCAAGTCATTTCCATACACTGCCTTGATTTATGAAGCATTAACTATGATTAATTATTTATTGATTAGCATTTGTATGTCTAGCTAGTTAAAACTAAATTGTGATAAAATATTATGATAAATGGTTATTATTAAATAATAAGTTTTTTGAGATGATTAAAATGTTTTTTTTGAGATATTTGATTCATTCATGTAGCTGGAAAGAATGAGAAGCAAGTTGACACTTGTCAACATTCAGTAGTTGTAGGAAATAAAGCAAAAGTCAACACCCAGTTTCAGAATAATGATCATATCTCCCACGTTTCTTAATGAAATCCAAATTTTATTAATTATTTGGAAATTAAAAAAGGAGGATAAAAATTCATTTTCATATTTTGAGTTAACTCATAATAGTTAATAAGAAACATGCATTTGAAGTTGACTACAAAAAAGTGGCAACATAAAAGACACCAGAAAAAGCCAAAAACTAGTTTTAGTAAAATAGGAGTAAAATTTTATTATTGATCCAAAGATATGAAAAGGAGGAGAAAAAATTTATTTTACCATTTGAGTTCATTCACAAAAGTTAATGAGAAACACTCATCTGAAGTTGAGTGAGTCAAAGGTTGTGAGTTTGAAGGCAACAATTAAGGAATGACTTCTAGTTTGATTTGAACTCTTCAACATATTGTTTATCTCATGGATATAAAGTTTTTGAATTCAAAAAACAATGGAGTAACTTATGGGAACAATAGTTTATGATTCCTAAATATTTATGGCATGTATTTATGCATATTTTCAGCCATATGTGTATTTTCATGTTGTAAGAGTTTTGAAATGGATTAGAACACAATCACCTCATTTAAGTTTATTATTTATTAGTTTTTTAGAGAATAAGTCATCTCCTTGATGTTGCGGGATAAAATACATTTGTCAAAAGTTTTTGAGTTTGTAATTAATCCAACTCTCAAGCCTCATGTATATCTATGAGCTCTTGCTTAAGTTGAGAGGATGATTAGGGAGTATCTAGTTTGTGCCAAGTCTTGTTAGTAGTGTCTTTGTTTAATCAAAATTTTTTATATCCATTAATGTAATCATTTTGATTTACAATAAGAATATGATTTCAGAAATTTATCTCGTACATTGAATATTGAATACTTGTAGCTAAGATTGTAGCCACTCAAGAAGAGGCCACTTGAGAAACCATGACTCTATAATTGTTTAGAGTAGTTTAGATTATAGTTTAGATGCTTAGCGATCAGTAATGTGTTGTTTGAGATCATTTATGCTATAGTGATGTTAATTTCAGTAGTCTTGTATGATCTACAACCACTATTGTAATAATTTACACAATTTCCTGTAGCCATTATTATGCAATTTCCTGTCGCCACTATTGTGCAGTTAGATTTATTTCCAGCATTGTAATATTTTTAGTTTTGCAGTGATAGAATAGCTCAAAGAATCTCATAGTGCATATACTTTGTAGATTCATTTCAATTATATTTCCTCGGGTTGATAATTTAAATGAGCCTTAATGTTAAGGAGGATAACTGCTTGGTAGGATGTTCAATCCCCGAGTCATGGTAATTGCCTAGTTTTTTATCCCTTTATGAAGTCAACACTTCTGGTGAAAAATATAATCCCCTAGTGGGATGATCCTAGCATGTTTAAAATTTCTTAAGATAGATTTATCCTTTTCCAATTTTTCTTTCATTACAACCTCTTTCTTTTAAATTTAAAGTTTGCATGATGCCTTCAAAGAGTGTCATTAATGAATCAATCTTCTTCTCCATAGGCTTGAAATATTTTAGTGGATCATATCCCTTATGAAAACATTGTACAAAATCTAGTGTCTTCTTATAGACTAACCATTTTTATTTCCTAATCTCTTGTTCCTGTAAGTTGAATTCATTCCTAATAATATCCTAAGGAAAATGGATCTGGTGACCCATTTCCAAACACTTTTTCCTCTTTCTAAAAATATCACTGATAAAAGACTCAAGGTCAACACATCTTTCCACTGAGGTTTCCAGATGATAAGGTTCAAAAAACTTGTCCATATGCACCAAACCACCCTTGCTGATAACAAACTGGTGAACGATTGTAATAGTGTGAAAAATAGTACCTTTGCCCTTTCCTATCAAGGCAACCTCCTGTAAGCTACCAATCTACCTTATTATCTTGGAAATACCCATCTTGATAGAGACTTGATAAGGGAGTATATATGGGGTGCCTTTAAAATCATATACTTTGAATACAGTTGAGACAAGATATAAAATAATATCACCCCAATTGTGCACTACCTTAATAATCTGAGCATATTTCTTAGGTCTTAGTAAAGTCAAAAAATATTTGGTAATCCTGAGGTTTTTAGAAAAAAATAAGGCTCTAATCCTTGCACTAAAGTTTCTGTCAAATGTCAGGTAACTGATCTCTTTAATATCCCATGATAAATCCATGCTCCATAACTGGACTGACATTTATTCCCCATCTTTACCCATCAACAAATCTATTTCCTTCTCAAAATAACTTAAACCTTTAAAAAATGGACATGCACATCAACATAGAGTACCACCCAAATGGTTTATCTATATTTTCATTCGTAATTCCCATTAAAACATTGTAAATTAGATCAGCTACATAAGATGCAAAGTAAAAAAAGATAGATAAATGAGGATGGAGAATTTGAACCATCATGAACATGTAATGGATGGGCATCCCTGTCTCTTCATCATCTCCAAAAATCTGACTCAAAGAATTGTATACACCTCTGGCCTTCATATTAAAATAATCTAACTTGATTGGTTCTGGTGTATTGGGTCCTACTACAACCAAACCTCTAATCTTACTAAATAATTCTTTTAGAGGTCCATTTCTAAGATAATCCCTCTGAGCTTTGTAAATTTCCTTGAATGAATCAAAATTAATTTCATCCAGCTGGATGGAGGGTTCATTCAATTGAAAAACTTTTTGAAGTTCTTCAACTATGATACTTATCAAAACATCTCCATTTATATCTCTCACCACCCTAGCCACATGATCATAATTTTATGCCACCTGAAGTAGCAGATCAATGTCCATGAATATTCCTAGGACTACCAATTTCCCTATATCAAATTGTCATATATTTCTACTAGGAGCATAGACATTTCTTTGACTAAATTCTACTTTGACTAATGCTAAACCATTCATGTTAATGTTGGCGTCTCTTACCCATTTTCCCTTATCATATAAACCCTACCCAATATTTAAATGAGGGTTTATTGGTACCAACTCTTTAGTCTTAGTAGAGTCATTGTTGGAACTAAGTAACTGTTGTATGAGATCACCACAAACATTTCTTTCTTGGTAATCTATTTTAACCATGAGTTCTCTTCGTGGTGCCATCTCTAAACTAGGGTATCTCAATAAAAAAAATCTGGACTTTGCAAATAAACCCTATTCACTTCAAAAATCTTAAAACCCAACTAGCATTCAAATTCACAAGGTATAGAGGTGAAACCATAGAATAACTTACTCATTCTGCAAATGCTGGATAGCAAAAAATAATGCAATTTGGCTCTGCTTTAGTCTTTTTACGAATTGTGACATTTAGAAATCAAGTGGAAATCTTATAGATGATCTTTCTAGTAATTTTGCATTAAATTTTCTTTGAGTTGGCCACACATTTTGCAATTACTTTCATATTTTTTTGAAAATCCATGGTTCAATGATTCAACAACTTACTTCACTAGAGAATCAAAACTTTAAACCATGACTGTAGATTTAGTCAAGTCTCATCATATCGTGTGGTCAAATAGCAGTTAACAGAAACCATAATTAACTTAAACACATGTCCATCGGGTGCAATTCCTTAATGTATATCCATTGCACATTTCTTCTTCAAGGAAAAATGCCAGCAACTAGATCAAAAAGAACCTAATCCTCCTTTAGCCATACTTTATCTCTAGTCGAGTCCCACTAATTTCCACTTGTCAATCAGGTGCAATGCCTTAAAGATCAATCTTATCATGTCTTTCCTAAAAGGAAAAGCGCCCACTACTAGATGAAAAGAATCTATCTACATGTTAACTTCACTTAAGTCCCATATCTAGATTTCCACTTTCCATGTGTCAAATAGGCATAATGACTTAAAAATTATCCTCCCCCACACCTTCAAGTCAAGGTAGAGCACCCGTCGTTAGATTAATCTAGATATGTCATCACTTTAACCTCTTGTTAGATTTAAACACAAAGGCCCCATGATGTTAGAATCAATATATGTCACATAGGTGCAATGCCTCAAAGATTATCATCATATCATCTTTCAATCAAGGGAAAATACCCTCCATTTGATTAGAAATGACTTGCATAAATTTTATTATAACTTTAACCATAGTCTGACCCCACCATGGACATGTGTTCTTCAAGCGCAATGCCTTAATTAATATTTAGTGATCATCTTTCCCTTGAGGCAAAGTGTCATCCATTGGATCAAATCAAACTTGCATGACACTTGGGTTAGAACAAAAGGCCACAGGAACTATAGAACTTAGGAAAATTTAATAAGATATCCCTGCTAGGATTTAACTTAAAACCAAAAGGGCCCCTTCCATGGAAACTTAAAGCACATGCTTGAATGAAATATGTCATGATGTTGAATTTGTAAAAGGTTTCTGAGTTATGATGTTTTCATTGATGTCAACTTAGTGTTTTTTGGTTGACGATGTTCCTATTATGGTGATGTGTGTTCAAGAGATTGAATCCAAAGTTGTAGAAAGAATTGGAGTGTATTAAAGTAATAGAAGCTTAAGTGATGTCTCTATATGTTGTGTCTATTAATACACAAGTTTATCTTATTTATTGAGTTATTTATGGTTGATTGAAGGTTGATAGGTTAATGGGAAGAATATGATGTAACATAGGAAGAATGATTTGATGATTGTGTCAAATATGTTTGGATTCAGATGTTGTGGTCATGATTCATTATCTAGACTATGTTATGAGGTTGTGGTTGTGACCACATCATGTTTTTATGATCAGAAGACAAAGTTTCAAGTGACAAAAGGTTGTTTAGAAAAGGGTTAAAGGTGTTCTTTAGAATAGTCATTTAGATCCTTGACCGGTGATGATGCAGCATGTTGCTATGAGTGTTTATATGTTTGATGGATCATGGTGTTGTTGTTGATTGATGAGGATTGATGAGTTGGCATGTTTTTGATCATTATGATCAGATTTATTGGAGGTTGTACAAGAACATTGGAAAGAGTATTATTGTTTTAATTTTCATTTTTAAATATATGTGCAATGGATTAGAAGGCCGACCTAAGTTTTTTAGAAAGTGTTCTAGATTTTTAATAGGTTTTAAGGCTTTCTTGTTGATCAGGAAATATTGTAAAACATTTTGTAAGGAGGTTATTTTCCTTAATGAAATTGTATTGTATAAATATGTAAAATGACAAAATGTACAAGTGCGCGAAGGAGTTAGATTTTCACTACAAAGGTGCAATCATAGGGTTTGAAGAGTCTACATGTTTAGAAGAGATAGAGCTTAAACTGGATCTCTATTAGCGAAGGAGAAGTTTTATATTCTCATATCATTTACTGCTTGATTCCTTATAGCTTCATCAAGATAAATACCTTAACTAGGTAGATCCTAACAGGTCTGAATGGTAAATCATTTAACAAGGTGACTCTTTAATTAGGGTTTGAAATCCTTTAATCAGGTTACTCCTAACATGGCTAGAGGTAAATCCCTTGACCAGGTGACTCCTAATAGGTTCTTTCTCTGAACCATGCATTATTGTAATATTTTAATATTGCTAATCTATTTACCAAGTGTAGGTCAAAATAGTGGAGGTTTTAGTGGGTGTCATCCCCACACGTGGTTTTTCCTAGGTTGGTTTCCATGAGAAAAACTTTGGTTTTATTATGTTGCATGATTGTGGATGCTTATTCTTGTTGTTTAGTTTTTCATGCAATGAATGTTTACTGATGCAAGTGGTTGAATGGTTAATGATAAGTTGGAATTATTATATTACTGATTCACTCCCCTCTCTGTAACCTTGGACCTGCTAATACTAACAATAGGAATCTATTTTTTCTAACTTGTTTGTTTCATGTGCCAATGTAGTTTTCCTCTCAATAGCGTGTGGGGTTAAATGTGGCTCCTACAAGGGTTAATCCCAAAATACTAGTGAGAAAAAAATATGTAGAAGTAACAGTAATAATGAAATGTCAAACGGACATGTGTTTTTGCATTAGACATTTTGTTTCATTCAAATCATAAATTAGAACAAGATTCTACAATGGAATGATAAGAGCATTATTATGAAAGGAACAAGATCAGGGAATTCATGTGCATGAATAAAATGAATCAAAGATAACAGCTACAGTGAAAGACATCACACTCATAATGCAAAGTTGAAATCACTTCTATAAGTATCAATGAAGAATGTACATAATGAGGCCAACACATAGGTGTTATCATAATATTTATATTTTATTCAAAATATCAATAATGAAAATTAATGATGAACATATACATCTATTATAGAAGAGGGATGTAATGCCCTACCATGGAACCCAGGAGAACTAACCTAAACAAGACACTAAGTTAACAAAATATATATTTTTAAATGTTTACATATAATAACAATAACAATTTGGAAGCAATACAATGAAGTACATGACATACACATAAATAAAATTCAACAAAGGTTACAAGTCTCGAGGTTTCCTTGACGTAGAATTACTTAAGAAAACTAATCTAAAAAAATAACTATTAAGAAATGAGATAAGGATACATCAACTGAATCCAATAATATACATCTTACATAATAAGACCACATATACATCTGATACCCAAAATATTCATACAAGAATTAGTATCCACTGTACAATTCATGTAGTATGCAATAGTACATAACAATACAATACAACACATCCTCAAAAGGATGTCAACCAATATCCACATATGGCACAAGCATACAACTCATGAAATTGAACAAGTCTCCAGAAGATGAAGAAGATGGAAGAAGATGAGCTGCAACAAGGTTCATCCAAGCATGAAGACAAACATCGTATCTCAATGGTAATAAGAATCACTACCACCCAAACATGTGGAACCAAATTTCCACTCCCATCATGCTGAGGAGATAATGACATGCCCACTCACATGGGTATACAAAAAGAAGGAAAAAATCAAAGGTATACAAGACCATTATAAAGAAATGCATAGGAAGATCCTAGAAGCTCTTTAAATCACCAATAAGGAAATCTACAAAATACCAGAGGTAACCGACACACGTAGGATAACCTAAGTTGTATATAGGAAGGTGTCATCATGTACGTCTAACCCTTGAGTTTTGTCCTAAAAATATCTCAATAAATATCGGCACTTAAGTGAACATACATGGTATCAATGACTTCTCAAATAGGCAAAGTCACTAACTATGCCAGATACACACCCCTCAAGGTGACAAGCTTCATCTCATCCTCCATCTTAGCCCATAATAGTGCTCAAGCATGGGTGAGGCATTATATCTTATTATATTATACTAATTCACCCTAACCAATTATTATGTTATCACTTGTTATGAATACTTACAAGAAATGATCCTAGCAGCCACATGTGAGTGCTAACACTTATTGCAAGCTACCTCCTACTATACAACTAGGTAACCTACAATAGGTTTGTAAAAGAACATCATAAAGGTATATTATAAACCTCATCACTGATTCCCTCTCATATAGGGATACGCCATCAAAGAATCATAAACAATATCAAAAGAAGAACATAACTCTTGAAACCTACTTGGGTGCCCCATCCCTATACCCCTCTCATCAAAAATAGAACCTTAAACCTAAAGAAATGTTTCCCTCTCCTCAAACTCCTTACTTCCCATCACATCATAGAAACCTCATTATAACCCTATCTCAGACTAAAAGGGCTTACCTTTCTCTGCAATGCTCGCCTCCCACTTTTTTTCCCAAGGGTGAGTTCTATACTCCCCCTCATCAAAGAGATGAGAATTTTTTAAATAAGTGTCTGATAGAGGAGGCTCTATCCTTGTCAATCACTAATGGCTTAATGGAAAAAATGAAAGAGATTTGTGCATCTCTAGGTGTGATTTGCAGATGGAATGGAGCGGGCTCCCCCACAGAAATTATTGTGTTGTGGCTAGAATGACAGTTGGAAAATAAGGTAAGTATTTTTCTTCTCCCAGAAAAATTCATATTTATGATCTGTAGAAACAAAGAAACTAAAGAGAAACTGCTTAGGGTAGGTTGACCTAGTTTTAAAAACATAAATTTTACATTGATTGATTGGGTTCCTTTTTTTAATCCACTTAATTTAACTGATTTCTTAGTTGAAAGAATCATTGTGCTAAAAAATCTGCTAGTGGAATTCCTTAATGATGAAATCGTTAGAAAAATTGGTAACTTATACGGAAAATTTTTAGGGTTTGTAGATTCAAAAGTTATGCATTCTGAAAAATCTATTATTGTTACGATGAATCTGGCTACAAAAAGTCTCAAACCTTTAGACATTCGAGGCAAATCCTCAATCTATAGAATAAATCCATTTATTTCCTACAAAAACCTAGACACAGAGGCACCGTTGTGGAGAATTTCGTCGAATCACCCTTTCCTGCAATTTTTTATGGAAATACTTTGGGTATTCTTGATCTGGCTAAACCCTATAAGCTTAATATTACTTTCTCTGAGGTAAATGGTGGTTTCCTGATCTCTCCATCAAAACCACCAAAGAAAACCAATTCCCCTCAACATAACCCCTCACAAAATAATACTTTCATTATTGATGTCCCTAATTATAACCCTTGTGAGACTCTTTTCTGCCCTCCAGAACCCTTTTCTGAACACCTTGAGCCCACTTCTCT
This sequence comes from Thuja plicata, assembly GCA_018584345.1. NCBI lineage: Eukaryota > Viridiplantae > Streptophyta > Pinopsida > Cupressales > Cupressaceae > Thuja > Thuja plicata. Next base: position 655,863 of record MU226835.1, on the reverse strand, counting down.
CTCTGATGTATTACCCTAAGCTATAGAAACCTCCCAATTAGAACTAAAAATGAAACCTTCTACCATGATTATAAGTCCTTCAAATCCATAAATTTTGAACCATCCCTCCATTACTACAACTCTCCTAGGAAAGACACCCTCTGAGACTTCTTTGACTCCCCAATCAGAGTTCTCTATCTTAGTGGCTGCAGGGGACATGGTTTCCCTGCATGGGTCTTCCCCGAAGGGCCTTTCCAAAAAAATGAGAACACAAATAAAGACAAAATTCAAGAAGAAGTTAGGATCATTGCTAACTATATTGGAGAAGTCCTAACTGATGAATTATTAGATCACTTCTTAGATGAGATATGCGACAAAGAGGAATTGGCTTTGCAAAGGAAACTCCTCATTGAAGAAATTAAGAGAGATTACCATGAGGAAGGAAAAATAGGCTTAGAAGAATGGTTAGTTAATATAGAAAATTGGGAATTAGCTGATCTAGAATCCCTGGGCATTGTTTTTAATAAAGGCAGTCACAGTTCCTTGAATTGTGCAAAGATACCAAAGAAGAGGGGTAGAAAACCAAACTCTGAACTTAGGAATCTGGCTGGCCAAGCAATAGGACAGATCAAGATAACATCTCTTTTGAATGTTGGGAAGGGGAATTTCCTTCTCATGAAGCCATGAATATTCTTACTTGGAATGTTAGGGGCATGAACACCCCTTACAAGAAGTGGATTACTAAGCACTGCATAAATTATTTCAAATTAGACATAATCTTAATTTAGGAAACCAAAATGGATAAGACAGAAATATTAAATTTTAAAAAGCTATTAGGATTTAGAAATATTGAAGCCTCCCCTGCTATTGGGGCTTCTGGGGGTTTGGAAATCATCTAGGATCTGCGAGGCCTCTCAATCAACATAACATAGAATAGAAGATCATGGATGTGTGTGAGTCAAAAGTTTTAGATATAATATAACTTTCAACATCATAAATGTATATGGACCAATTCAAAACAAAGATAAAATTATAGTCTAGAATCAAATAGAGACTTTCCTTAATCGCGGACCGAATAAACTGTCTTATTGGAGGAGATTTCAATTTGATCACCAAAATTACTGAAAAGAGAGGAGGCAACAAAATTCTCCCGATGGAATAAAATGACTTCATTAGGAAAGGTTATCTCTCCTTGAAATCCCCACTGAAGAGAATTCCTTCACCTGTAACAATACGAGACAAGGTTTTTGCAATATAGCACAAAAATTAGATAGATTATTTCTCAGAGGAAGCCTTATTGATTCCAACCACACCTTTTTAGCCAAAATTTGTCCTATCTCTGGCTCTGATCACTTTTCGGTGCAACTTTGCATCCTTACAGAAACTGAACCAAAAAATTGCCCCTTCAAATTTGAACAAGCATGGCTCCAGGATCCTAACTTCCTGAATCTGATAAAACAATGGTGGAATGAACCTAATTTGAAAGGATCCAAGATGTACATTGTAGTAAATAAGTTGAAAATCATTAAACAAAAAATTCTTGAATGAAACTCTGAGAAATTTAGAAACATCTTTGAATCAAAACTGACACTTGAAGAAGAGCTAAAGATTCAACTCTTAGGTTATACAGGAAGGTATGGATGAGGATCTCTACTTGAAAGAAAAGAATATCATCTTAGAATATGAGGATATTTTGGCCAAAGAAGAAATATTTTGGAGATAGAAATCAAGGGAAACTTCGCTAGAAGCTGGTGATAGGAATACAAAGTTTTTTCCCAATAGTACCAAACAGAGAAGAACCACCAACAAAATTTCTAGTATCAATGATGCATTAGGAAAGAAGAACGAAGACCCTAAAAAAATAGCAAATGAAATAATCCAATACTTTAACAATATCCTTAATAACTTTGATAGCTCAAATCTAAACAAACAAACTGATCTACTGAAAAATATTCCTAAAATTATAACAAAAAAAACAATACATTGATGTCTGAAAAGTTCTCAATTGAAGAAATCAAAGCTACACTTATGCAAATGAACCCAGACAAGTCTCCAGGCCCAGATGGATTCTCTGCCATTTTCTTTCAAAAATGTTGGGACTTCATTGGGAAAGAGATTACGGATGCCCTTGAAGGAGTTATAAATTCTAGCCAAATATTAAAAGAAGTTAATAACACCTTCATTGCTCTCATCCTTAAAACAGAGAAACCTAAGAGCCTAAATGACTTTAGACCTATAACAATTTGTAATACACTATATAAATTACTAACTAAAACCATGACTTTGAGACTTCAGAAACTCATTCATTTGATCATTAGTGAGGAACAAACTAGCTTTGTTTCAAGAAGATCAATCTTCAATAGAGTTATCATAGCCAACGAAGCCATCCATTCTATCCAAATGAGTAAAAAACCAAGTATGCTAATCAAGCTATATATTCAAAAGGCCTATGATAAGGTGGATTGGATATTTCTTTGCAAGTTCTTAGAAGCCTTTGGATTTTCCAAAAGGTAGATCAACCTAATTTTTGCGTGCATATCAACCCCCATGATCTCAATCCTATTTAATGGGTCCCCAGAAGGTTTCTTTACCATCTCTAGAGGTTTGAGGTTGGGTGACCCTATTTCCCTATTTTTATTCATCATCATGTCCAAAGCCTTGGGCCGCTCTATCTCAAAGGAAAGAGAGATGGGCTCTTTGACAGGTATAGCTATAACAAACAACCTAGATCCAATTTCTCACCAACAATTTGTAGATGATACAATACTATTTGGGGAGAGAAATAGAAAAAATGCAAGATCCTATATGAGAATTTTGGACTCTTTTTCAAAGGCGTCGAGTCAAGAAATTAACAAGAATAAATCTAAAATCTTCCTTTTAACACTTATTTCAAGATGGAATTTGACATTTCCCACATCCTAAATTTCAAACAAGGTACACTCCCTTGTAAATACTTAGGTCTTCCTTTAGAGAAAGGGACTAGAACCTCAGCTACATGGAACCCCATGATAGACAATATTAAAAGAAAAATGCTCTCATGGAAAGGAAGATGGCTCTCTTCTACTGGAAGAGAAACCATGGTCAGATCAGTCCTGTCAGCTATGCCAATCTACCAGCTCTCATGCATCCATCTACCTTCAAAAAAATATAAAGAATTAAATAAACACCTAAGGAATTTTTCTAGCAAGGAAGTAGGGATAAAAACAAAATCCCTTTGATCTCCTGGGATAAAGTTTGATGCCTTAAGGATGAGGGAAGTGTTGGTCTGCAAAAAGTTGGTGACCAAGGGAAATCCCTGGGTGCTAAGATAATTTGTAGAATGTATAGAAACCCATAATTTAAGTGGGCTAAGATTCTGACTTCAAAATATTTATATGAAAACACCCACATTAACAGTTTTAGAGAAATTCACCCTCCCAAAGGATCTAGAATCTGGAATTTTATGTTGGATTGTCGACACATCATCATGAACAAACTTACTTGGAACTTAGGTACTGGAAAAGAAGATCTATTCTAGTCATACTCTTGGGGAGGCTATGACATCTTGGAAAAAGAAGTTAACAATCCAACAATCATGGCTCGCCTAGAATCAAGGGTTGGGACTCATTTTAGAGATTACATTTCCTTCAATGGGGATGAATGGGTATGGAAATCTTTTAAAGAGATAGGTTTAACAACTATAGAGGAAAAGTTATTAATAGACACACTCAATAAGTAAAGAATATCACTAAATAATGATAAGGATAGGCTGGTATGGGATGGTTTGAAAAATAGAGAATACAATACTAAAGAGGGATACAACCTCATTATCAAGCATTATAAGAGACCAAAGACTGACATTACCATAAAATTATGCTGTAACAAAAATTGTCTCCCTAAAGCTGGCTTCTTCTCCTAGCTAGCCCTTAGCTATATACTCCTCACTGTAGAAAGATTGAAAAAAATGGGTTTCTCTGGACCCAGCAGATGCTCTCTCTGTGAAAACCAAGAAGAAGACATAGATCACCTTTTCCTTAATTTCCCCTACACTAATAATTGCTGGAAATGACTCTCAAAGAATTTAGGCTAGCTCTCGGCATTCCCAAAATCCCTCTTAGAAATGCTTCAAGGATGGCCTGCAATTAAAAATATGAGTATCTATGCAAAATTATGGGTGGTGGCTCCTTCTATTCTTATTTGGGAAATTTGAAAAGAAAGAAACAGGAGAATATTTAAGGAAGAGAAATTGGACTACAAGCAAATTATTAACAAAATTGAAGCAGCTGTCATAGAAAATATAAACTCTAAAAATTCTAAATTATAGATGGAGGATCTTCACATGAGTCATTAGGATGAAAAAATTGTGGAAATTAGATTGGCCTTGCTCTACCAACCTTTATCAAAGTAGGATATCTTGAGAAGGCACTAAAAAGGAAATAATGCAAATGGTCCCCACCCATAGATGGTTGGTTTAAGCTAAATATTGATGCAGCATCCAGAGGCAACACTAGGAAAGTCAGGATTGGTTGTTGTATTCACAATAGTGAGAGTATAGAAATTGCATTTTTGGTTGCCCCTATTGGATTTGAGACTAATAATTGGGCTAAAATGATATCTCTACAGAGAGGTCTTCAAAAATGTAAAAACTTAGGTATAGAGAAATTGGAAATTGAAGGGGACTCTACGATTATTATAAATACCTTAAGGAAAGGGAATACACCAAACTGGAAACTAAATTTCCTCCCATCCCAAGCTCTAACCTTGTGTCAATCATTCAAAAAGATAGCCATGAATCATATCTATCAAGAAGGCAATTTAAGAGTAGATGAATTGGCTAACCTAGGGGCAGATGGAATTATCCTATCGTAAGCTTTACCCTCTGTAGAAGCCCAAAATTGGTTAGAACACCCTTCTATCAAACTCCCACGTATAAACATATAATTATATATACTTGTACATATATATTTATATATAGGTATGTATGTATGTATGTAAGTATGTATGTAGATATGTATGTATGTATGTATAAATATTTAAACCTATATATCAAACACACAAAATTATCAAAATATATACATATATACATTTATATAGATATACACACACATAAATATATCTATATATAAGGGTGCCAACAAGAAGTTGAGTCCACTTTTTGGGCAAAAAGTGGAAGTGTTTTCTATTTTTTTTTTCAAATTTGTTGTCAATGTATGTAAAAATTTGAGGCACTTAGAGATTGAATCTATAAACACTTCACTAATAGAAAATGTAGTGCTTGGAGTATACTTTTCAAATATGTAATTTATTTAAATACCCACATGGTAGAAAGTGTTGTTTAGTAGGCATGTTTAAAAAATACATTTTCAAAATGCCTCTTTCAGGACCATACCACACACGTGTACGACCACCATATTTTGACCTTTATAAATGAATTTTTGTGAATCCTTCTGGGGAAAGATACCTAAGACACCAAAGATTGAAGAGAATATTTTTGATTTTTTTTTATTGAATATTTTTTTAAATAATTTTTAATTGACTATAAAATATATTTTTGAAACCTCTCGTGTACGACCACCATAATTTGATGAAAAATTCACATTTTTTCAAAATTCTTTTGTTTAGCTTCAAGGAAATTCTATTTAGATTGATGTCATATAAATAATTTTTTAAAAAAATTAAAAATAAAAAAGTTATTAAAGTTTTAGTGAACCTTACTATTTTAAGTTTAGGTACCACTTTTGATTAATAAATATTGTAAAAATAGTAAAATTGATCATATCAGTATAAAATTTATATTTTAGAAATCTAGACAATAAGTTCTCTAATGGGTTTTCATTTAGTCAAAAAATTCGATACAGAAGACCCTCAAAAAATTATGGCAAGACAAAAATTTGTTATTCAAATGCCTTAGCCATTATTTTGGAGGTCCAAGCATAGCCTTGGTCCCACCAAGCCTGTCCCGAACCAAAATCCAATGCAAAGGGTGGCCTTGTAAATTCTAAGTTTAAAAAATGGCCACACGTTTAAAAATATGTACCCGTTTCTTTAATATAATAAATCAACATTAAAAAATATGTTTCTTAAATTTTTTTTATTTTTATTTTTTTAAATTTAAAAACGGGCACCCATTTTTTGAATTTTGGATCAGGTGGCCAAGCCTAAGATGGG
>MU226835.1:615422-649620 GCA_018584345.1 Thuja plicata | reverse complement strand
TATATATATATATATATTCATATACATATATAGTTAATTTCTGTCTGTGTATTAGTTTTCCCTATATCAACGCAAGGCAAGTGTATGCAAACATTTAAACATTCATACACATACATACAAATCCCCATTGGTATATTAATGTAAATCTCACATGGGAAGGAAATCAAGTATTGTTTCTAATTAATAGGAAAGTAATGAACAATTGGATGGAACGGGAGACCTTAATAGAAAGTTTTCCTCTATGACAAGATTTAGGAATCATTAGGCTAGATAAGAAAGGTGATTTAGCTTTAATCGCCAATATCATTAGGTCTGGTTCTCTTCTAAATTGAAAACTAGGTTTTAACCCATCATTAGCGAGGGTGTTATGAGGTTCCCTTGTGTGGACATAGCCAATCAGATTTACAGGAAGGGGAATTGTCGAGTAGATGATAATATAATCAGAATATGAATACTGGGAGCTCAATAAATCAGAGTGTATATGTAGTAAGATTAAAATTGTAATTAAATATATGAAGTATAAACCCCTACACGAACTAACAACTCATCATAGGGAGTCATGATCTTACTTGCAAGCCTTATATATTTAATTGAGTTAATTGTACTCCACTACCTTTCTCCCTAATGCTCTTATGATTATAATGCAATTATATTTAGGAGCACATACTGCATTAACCTTGGGATACCACCTCACCTAATAAATCTTTGATCGAGGAGTTTAACACAAATATAGAAAGGTATATAATTAAAGAAGGAAATGAAGTAATTTTGTTTATTTCTTACATGTCTATCCTTCCATGAGTAATTAGATTAAATTATGTAATAAATTTCCCATCCCTAGGTATTTGCAATCTGATGGGTAAGTCTAGGGATTTTTCCCAAACTCCTATAAAACTAGGAATTAGTTCGATTTGTGATCATCTTCAAGAGACATAAAAAATATCAAATTTTTAAGGCCAGGATTGCAAATGATGGAATTGAGGCTCATTATGTATGTGATTTTGGACAATCAAGCTATGGCATTTCACAGACCCATCAAGCGTGAGAGATGGAATAAGATATTGAATCCCATCCTGGAAGCTGCTACATGAGCTTTGCAAAAGGGCTTATGGGATGACCACTTTGATAATACCTTCATGTTTCGCACTAATGGAAATATTGTGGGTCTCTTTATATCTATAGCAACTTTTGTAGGTTTCAACAAGGCAGAAATTATGGAAGTAACTCAGGTTATCTTTGTCAAAGACATTTTGGGAGGTTTAGATAAAATGGTTTAGTGCATCAACAATCAGTTGACTGTTCCATTCTCGGAGACTACAATGCGAATAGAATGAGACAAGTTAAAGGATATCCCAAACTGCCAAAGGGTGCCGATGTTCATTTTGAAAGATGAAATTTTTTTTGATACCCACTAGCCTGAGATGAGAAGGAATCTGGACTTTCTGTTCAACGAACTTCTAAAAAAAGATATGGACAAAGAGTGGCTCCTCAAGTACTAGTGGGATGAGGGCTATGATATTCCGGAGGTACTAGACAACACAAAGATAGAGAACTTCTGAATTGTTTCCCCATCAGTGAAGAAATACTCAAAATAGATGAAGGAAACAATGGAGGAAGATGTGGCCATATAATTATTAAAAAATGTGAAGGGGAATGGAGCTATGATTTTCTTCCTAAGGACTGAATAAAAATTTACCAAATGGGTGAGATATACTGGTTTTTTATTAATAGTATGATAAGATTATAGGGTAAGAAATAGAATCTCTAAAAGGTTTCGTAAGACATTTTCAAAAAGTAATATGTAATAGGACTATGATAAGAAGACGTCAAGGAATTCTGGTATATAAGTAACAAACTCTGATATTATATATATAAATGATGCATACTATAGGTTTTGCTAAAAAAAAAATTTCATGCTTATTTTAAAAAAACCCCTAGGATCTGTCTGAAAGGCCTTTTATATTTTCAAATGTGCTAAGAATCATTCACAGGGACTAAATGTTTCATCTTATTACTAGTATATTTAACTATCCAGTAACAATGGTACAATGTTAGTGCATGTTAAGGTATATGAGTATCAATTTTTGTCATGGAATTAGCGGTGTGTGATCTTCTGTATGGGAATGGATTTGTGGTAGAGAAGACTCTAGGAAATGTAACAAGTAATTTACCCAAGAGACTCTTCATTTATACCCCATCTCTCTATGATGGTACATTGGAGACTCTAAGAAAGAGAAGTCAAGGAAGAAGGCCAGTAAATTATAGAAAAATAGCTTGGATTGATAGTCGTCAAAGATGCATCCTTTCCAAGACTTGGAAAGGATAGCATCTATAGTATACAAAAATAGTAATAGGGTCACTATCTTTACATATACATAATAGAAACTGTAATAGGCTCATCATCTTGAATTATATATGTGTGTGTGTGTGTGTGTGTGTGTAGATATACATATATGTATATATATATATATATATGTAGATATATATATATATAAATGTAGATATATATATATACATATATATATATATATATGTAGATATATATATATATATATATGTAGATATATATATATATATATATATATGTATGTATATCTACATATATATATGTATATCTGTTGTGTTTTTTATATTAGCAACAGCAAGAGGGTGTTGACCCGAGGTACAAAGAAGCTAACAAAATAGACTTAACAACATGTTAAATCAGCAAAGTCAGCAGGAGATAAACTTGAACATCATCTACCTCTCTCAAAAGCCACAACAAAAAAGCTAAACCAGTAGCGGTAAGTATTCCAAAAGTAGATAGTATCATAGTTTGACAACAAAAAAAATATACAAAGCCACGCAGGGATATTTAACATAAGTAAGGACTTAAGCTTAAAAATGAACTTAAAAAACCTAGCCAAAATATAGGGCTTGGGGTCCGCAGTATGATAGTACCCCAACCCGCACTTCATCTTCAGCTGGATCCCTTCCCGTCCCATAAGCACTTTGACAGTAGTAGGTCCGCCCACTCCTCATTGAGAAACTTTAAGAGTTCTTTGTTTCCTTCCACCGACTCCATCCTAGTCGAGGCTTGCTCATTCAGCAGACAGAGGGTAGTGGAGGAGGCATGCATGACTTTGAGAGAAAACTTGCTAACATAAGCCAACCTCCTATTTGTGTTGTCCAAGTCCTCATTCAGTTTGATCACCAAATTCTCCAGATTAACAATCTGGAACTTAATTTTTCTATCAAGGCCAATGACCATAGTAGACTTAGGGTTCTCAGTCCTGTTATCCGGGCTAGAAATGTCCTTACCCATATTGGCCACATTGTCCTATTTATCAATTCTTCCCTCTTCATGGTCTGTATTAGTTTGGTTTTCATCCCTACTAGGGGACTCAATCAAAAAATCCTCTTTATTGAACAACTCCTTCATATCCCATTTCCCTTTTCTTTGGCAAGTCGGGAAGACCAACAAGTACTGGAGGGTTGAGGGTCAACATTCTAGGGGCAGTCTAGGTTAATATAGATCTTTTTGTAGTTTTTAGCAGGCTGGGGAGAGTCATCCAGGGTTAGATCATGCTTGTTGCCTATACGTGGTGTAGGGGTCAGGCAAATACAAGAGGAATTAGGGCTAGCAACAGGGGTAGAGCGATCAATAGAGCCAAAAGGTGAGGGAATGCCTTGGTTGAGGGAGACCAAGGGGGACAAATTCTGCTGAGCAAGTTGGGTGATTTCCACAATGGGCAGAGGGAAAAAGCCTAGTTGAAGTGGTAAATCTTGAAGATAAGCCCCTAGTGAAGGTAAATCAGTTTTTTTCCTAGGGAGGTAGCCTCATTCACGGTGGCCACCATATTCTCTAAAGAGTGTAGAAGGTAAAAAGGTATGGAAATTAATAGTTTATGCCTAAGATGATTAATAAAAGGAAGGTGATAGTTGTAGAATGTACCAAACCTAACCTCCAAGGTGAAATATTTCATGATGAGCTTGCACATCTTCGGCCAGAATTTAGGAAGATCAACCGTGCTATAACCCCCATTCCTAGACACAGGTTTGTCATCATTGGCAAAGAATTGTTTGAACTCTATTTTGGCCTACGTTTTGGTGGTTTTCTTCCACTTCCTACCCATGGTTGCCATACCCATGGCTTTATCAATCACCTCCTCATTAATCTCAAAAGTGATACCATTGATGGTGACTCTTCTCTTACTCTAGTTTTTGGTGAACTAACAAGAAATCATCTCATCATGCCCGGCCAAACATTCAATGAAGGGAAGAATCCCACCTTCTTTACAAAAATACATCACCATCGGGTCCGAGGTGAACTCTTCCTTGATTTTGTCAGGTTAAATCCTATGACAATCCCCTCCAATATTTTTAGAGTAGTTCAAAGTGGCCTTCACCCAAGACTTCCACACCCAGTATGAGCCAAAACCCTTCTCAGCACAAAACCATAAAATACTAGAGCATGAAAAGAAAGTAGAGCCATTGTGTGAAGTAGATAAAATGGGGTAATAAATGGGCCTTAAGAATCTGTCATGTCACATGAAACCTGCTAAAATAATTGCCTTTAGGCACAAAAATCACCGCCAAGGCTGCCACGAGGGTTAGCACGTGGGAGCGGTGTTGTAACCCATAATTACAATTGAAACAATCTCTGTCATATCTCTTAATAATCACCATAAATCTTAGATGAATCTGATGGTATAAAAAGACATAATAACACTTTATGAAGGGAGTGACGCAAGCAATCCACCTCCTATGCCAAAAATATTTGAGGATCCTACATTCAGTGGCCATGTGGCCTTTCCAAATGTGATAACCAGCCAAGCTCAAATGGATATTGCTCTAGGGTCTGCCTTTTAGCGCCCAAATCAGACTCTGATTTTTAAACATTTCAGTTGTTGTTTTTGCTTATGCTCGTTTCCTGCCCAAGTAGGTCCTAAATAATTTTTGATAGCTAATTAGCAACGCGCCAATAATGTAAGCCAACCATCTGCAATCCCTCAACTGCCATGGAATCAGCAACAAAATTTTGTTCCCTGTAAATGTACTTCATGGTGGACTCAATAAAGCGAAGCAGCAGCTCCTTGATATCTAATAAGATAGGGTCAACTCATCTTCCAGCCAAGGAGTAACCACCAACAGCCTCAATAATAACCTTGGAATCCCCCTCGATCTCAATCTTGGAGCAGCCACAGTTAAGGGAGAAATTTAATCCCCATAGGAGTGTCATAGCCTTTGTCTAGTTAACTGAGTGGTCAAGGAGGGGGCCAACATAAGCTAAAACCAATCTCCCCCATTAATCTCTTACAATTCCCCCTCCATCTTGTCTACCACCTCGGGCAGCCTCATCAAAGTTGAGTTTGTATCAGTTTTCCTGAGGGGGGCCCACATAATCACCTTTCGGGCTCTAAGTTTAGAGTTGTCAAATCTGTCAAACCCCTTTCCAAGACCCCAGATCTTAGAAATATTCCAATCAAAGTCACTGGGAGGGGAAATAGGTATTTTCCAGCTTCCCACCAGTAGGTTTTCTTGTAAAATTTTAAAGCTGGTATAAAAAAACATCCTTAGAATTGAGTGTAGTATCTTTGAAAATCCTATTGTTGCGTTCCTTCTAGATTACCCAACAAAAAATCAGGGGGATTTGGTTCCACAAGAGTTTGATTAGTGGGTATTGTGAGGGTCATTTTCATGCAAGGAGAATGTCATGGATGTTGTAGTTAGACACCCATGGGAGGTTGAGTCGTGAGAGAATCTTCTGCCAGACCCCGACAACAAAATCATAGTGGAGCATGATATGATTAGAGCTTTCCTCATCTTTCTTGCATAGGCAACAATGGTTAGCAAGGTTGAACCCGCATTTAACAAGGTTGTCAAGCATGAGGATTTTCCCATGGAGGGTAGTCCACTAGAAAAATTTGACTTTTGGGATTAATTTAGGTTGCCAGACCTTCCTCCAAAAAGAAAAATCAACACGGTCATTGATAAGAAGACCATAAGCCGACTTGATAGAGAACCCATCATGTTGAGTGTGTCTCCAAAGCAAACTATTAGGCCTATCAATCATAGGGATGCAGACCAAAAGCAACATGTCCCTAATTTTAGTTGCAAGGGTGGTCAGGTCCGGTCTAAACTAGAGATGTAGGAGGAGGTCAATCCACTTGCCATTGGAGATGAAGTTGGAAACCTGTGAACCAACAGCAAGGGACAGGACATTCCTCAACTAAGAGAAATGAGAGTTCGTGAGGATGGAATCAAGCAGCCAGGGGTCATCCCAGAATCTGATACCCTGTCCATTACCCAATGACCAGATGACCCCTTTTTCTAAAATACTCCTGCATTTGAGAATACTTTTCCAGATTTTAGAGCCCCCTGAGTGGTCCTGCACCATGAAGAGTTTAAAGAAGCAGCCCCCATCTAGATACTTACGCTCCATGATTTTGCACCAATCAGCATTTCTCTGCATCATGGTCCAAGCTACCTTAGAAAGAAGAGCTCTATTGAGGTTGCAAATTTTCCTTAACCCCAGGCCCCCCAAGGTTTTGGGGAGACAAACATTATCCTAGGAGACCAGTGGGAGGCATTTCTTTTCCTCAGATCCTGACCAGAGGAAGGTACATCAGATCTTTTCCAATTTTTCAGCCATGAAGCCAAAGATTTTAAAAATAGAAAAAAATTAGACTGGAATTCCCTAGAGGGAAGTAGCAAGGAGTTGAAGCTTACCTACATTACTGAGAAGTTTACCTTTCCAACCCGCTAGTTTCCTTTGGGTTCTTTCAAGGATAGAATTCTAGAATTTGTTCTTCACATTTTTGACTATCAATAGGTGGCCAAGATAAGTAGCATGAAGTTTGTCAGCCTGGCAACCCAAAATCTTCATTATCTTTTTCTGGACCAATCCCTCAGTGTTGAAGAAGAACATACAACTTTTGTGATAGTTGATATGCTGACTCGAGGCTATAACATAATTGTCTAGTAGCTGCTTCTAGTTAGCAGCTTCCCTTACCGAGGAGGCCCCAAAAAAGAAGGGGTCATCAAAAAAAATTTCAGGATAGCAAGTTGCAAAGTGGTGGCTGACTTAATCCCCACAATCTCTCTGGTACAGGCCATCTCCATCATATTATGACCAATAACTTCAGCAAGGAGTATGAAGAGGTAAGGGGACAAGGGGCCCCCTTGGTGAAGCCCTTTACGAGGGTAAAATTTAGCTCCAGATTTACCATTGAATAACATAGAGAATCTCATAGTCTCCAAGCAATACTTAATAAGGTCTATGAATCACTCCAAGAAGCTGAAAGTAGCAGGACTTCGAAGAGAAAATTCCAATGGACTTTGTCATAGGCTTTAGAAACATCTAGCTTGAGGGCCATCCTAGCAACCCTGTTATGGTCAATGGAGTGGATAATTTCATGTGTGGTGATGGAAACATCCATATTTTGTCGACCAGGGATAAATCCTTTCTAATTGGGGCTAATGATTTTGTCTAGCAGGGGTTTGATTCGATTAACCATAATTTTAGAAAAGACCTTATACAAAGTATTACACAAACTGATGGGTCTGGAGTCCTCCATGATTTTTGGCTCTGCGCACTTGGGGACCAAAAAAATATAAGTGTCATTAAGTTGCTTTAAGTTTTTTTTACATATGATGAAATCCTAGACAGCATGAATGACATCATAACCAACAATATCCCAAAATTCTTGGAAGAAAGCGGGGGGAAACCATTGGGACCAAGGGATTTGTAGGCTCCCATTAAGAAGACCACCTTATGAACCTCCTCATCAGTGACCCTCAATAAGAGCATGTCATTATCCTCAGCTGTGATGGCCCTGGGTAGCTACACAATGAGATTTTCCTGGAGGGAAACAGGGTCCCCAGGAGAAGAATTGGTGAAGGCTCTAGAGAAGTAATCAATGGCTAGCCCTCCAAGTTGGATAGGGTCTAATATCTCCTGTCCCCCAAGGTTCTGGAATTTTGTGATGGAGTTCCTTTTTTATGCTTACAGGTAGATTGATGGAAGAAAGTAGTGTTACGATCCCTCTCCTTTAGCCATAGGACCCTCGATCTTTGTTTCCAGAAAACCTCTTCATTGGCCAAATTATCTTTCTAACTTTTCCTAGTGTTTTCTTCCTCCAAGTAAAAATCCTTTGATAGATCACCCCCTACCATTTTTTATTGAAGAGAATCAAGTTTCTCATTTAGCACCTTTTTAGTATGGAAAATGTCACCAAAGGTGAATTTGCTCCAACCTTTAACCTCCTCTCTGATAAGCTCAAGCTTAGAAGCAACCCTGAACATAGCCAATCCTTTGACCAAAGTGTACCACCAATGTTGAACCTTGTCATGAAAACTAGGGTGGGAGGCTCACATAATCTCATATCTGAAGGGAGTAGGGTACTGGTATCGAATATCCACCCATTTGAGAAGAAGGGGTTATGGTTTGATTTCATTCTAGGGAGGGCATCTAGGGAAGAGGTAGCTCCCATATCCCAGGTAGAAGAGAGTAAGACTTGATCCAAGTGGACTTGTATGAGGTGGTTATCTTTCCTGTTATTAGTCCATGTGAAGGGGTTTCCTCTTAGCTCCACATCATAAAGACCACACTCTCCCACAAAGTTGGCCAGGTCTCCCATGTTGTCAGAATAGTCCACAATGCCCCTGCACTTCTGAGAAGGAAACATGGGAGATTTGAAGTCTCCCACAACCATGAGCTTGGAATCTTGAAGATTCAAGAGGGATATCTTTAGCTCATCCCAAACCCCCTTTCTTTCATGCCGGGTATTTGGAGCATAAATATTTAAAAAAAGCCAGGTCTCCAGCGGGGAAGTGAAGGCCATAGCCAGGTACTTTTGGTAAAAACTGTGAGCATGACCCCTAACCTTGGAAGGGTTCTAGAGGGTGGCAATACCTCCCAAAGCTCCTTAAGCCTCAGAGTAGAAAAAATTGGCCCCAAGCCATAGTCTTCCCACCAACACCTCAAAGTTATCTTGAGACATTTTAACTTCTTGAATTAACAGAATGTCAATTTTATAATAAAAAATGTAATGTTTGACAACTAGTTGATTCTGGGGATTATTGAGTCCCCTAATGTTCCATGATAGAATAGTCATTTCTTACCTTTTTGGTTGAGGTATAGGGTTTGATTCCTTCCTCTAGCAATCTCCTTTATCATGCTCCTCTGTCTTCTAGCTCTATCTGTTGGCTGTCCTAGTTTGGTGTCAACTCCCACATCCACTCTCTTTTGTTGAGTCTTCTTATGTTAAGTTTTCCATCCCAGGTCCCCAATCATTGGGGTTCCCAAGGGTGTGGATAATCCTAGAGCCACCAGGGAACCTGAGGCCAAGGGGTTGAGAAAAACTTCCACCACTAGGGGGGATGAAGGGCCTCAAGATGTGGAGTTTGTCAGCACACAAACATTAATTTTTGACTGAACAAGTGCCAAACCTGGGCTTGAACTATGTGGAGTCTCTAGGCCTGGGTTGGTAATGTCAGATTTACTTACCACCTACATGGGATCTATAGGAGTAGGGGTGCTACATTGCTTGGTCTCCTATACTGTGGCTTTCTCCTGCATAATACTCACAGGTATTTCACCGTCTTCCAGACTAGACACTTCATCCATCAACCCAAAAGTGGAATCACAGCCCTAAGTTGTAGACCCTTCAACCCTTTTTACACTGGGAGCGTCCCCTGTTAGGGGTGGGGAAAGTGGTCATGAGGAAATCTCAGAAGCTCTAGTCACCGAAATAGTTTGCTTTAGCTTAAGTTCATGCCTCTTGGGGGCCTTGCAGTCCTTCCTTGTGTGGCCCTTTGAGTTGCAACATTCACAAAAGAGGGTAGCATTCTCACAGACAATAGCTTGTGTCCATTTACCCAACTTAGACTTAAGGACAACAAAGTTTGGGAGAGTCTTATTTATAGACACATTCACACAGAAACAAGCAAACACAAGTCAAGATTTAGAGAGGGTAACTAGATCCACCAAAATGTAGTGTCTAAAGGATTTGACAATCCATCTAAACACTTGCTTGTCCCAAAATGTGACAGGGAATCTAGGGAGATGGACCCAAATAGGCGCCATCCTACTAAGGTCTGCAAAAGGTTCAAAACCCAGTTTCCATTTAGCTAGAGTTGAGAGGTGTTTTTCATAGAGTCAAGATCCAGAGAGGATGAAAGACAGGTCCTCTAAAGCCATGAACTGAAAGAGAAAGAGTCCTCCAGGCATGGCTGACACCACAACACTCCCCTTAAGCTTCCATTGGTTTCCCACCCATTTACGAACCATATCAATGGAGGGGCAGAATTTGAAGAAGCATCCAACCAGAGCCAGGTTAAGCTCTACCATGTTATTTTTGACAACAGCGTCAGGGATAGTGATCTTTGTACCTTCCTCCATTAGGATAGTGAGCATTAGGGTAGGATCCGATTCCACTTGGGACCCAACCAACACACCTCTCAAGTTAGCCTTGGGAGCAGGATGTGGCAGGGAATTTGAGGTACCTGTCTCAGAATCAGAGATTAGGTCAAGAGTAGGGTCACTGGGTTGGGGGGGAGGTTCCCCCCAGCAATTTCCACCATGACAGAATTTCAAAAGGAGTCTTTGGGTGGAAAAGTTGCAGACGGATTTAAAAAAAATATATCTACTATGTTATATATATATATATATACAAATATATAAACATGTCATAGACACATATATTATATATATATAGATATACATACATATATTGGTATATATATATATATATATATATATATATATATATATAGAGCTATTCATATTTCACTATGACTCATAGAGGTTCAAATCCTAATACCTATATGATGAATTTGTGTCATTATCTCACTATCATATATTTAGGTTTACCTAGATATATAAGCATAGATGTATATATATTCTAATCATTTAATCTAAGTTTTTCCTTTTTCAATAAATACTGTTTACCCTTCAACCTGAGCTACGCAATGTTATGGATTCTTTCCAAATCTGGTTGGCATTACCTTTTCCCTTCAAGTTATGCCTCTTGGATTTCTCAAGATCATCCTAGCTCTCTCCTTGTCTTCTTAGAAACTCCTCATCTCCCTTATTTATTTTAGATCCTAATCTTCTCTTCTAGAGATGTTTACTGATGAATGACAATCGATGATGTTTCATCTTCTAATGCTGCCCTCCCCTCACTACCTTTCCTATTAATACCATCCCTTAGACCCCATGGTCCCATCTACCTTGTTACCTCTCACTCAAAAATTTTAAGCATGACAACTCCCATCAAGTTGAGAGGCCCCAATGTGCATATTGCTTTCAATGGACCTATTACAGGGAAAAGATTAGAAAAAATCCTCTTGTTCTCACACTTTCTAGTTATATGAGCTCTCTATAGGGTCTTGGGCAGAGATATCATCTTTAACTCAGATAAATACAAAGTGAATTCTGAGACCCCTACCCTTTTCTTAGTTGTTGCCTTTCAAGTGGATACAAACAAACTTTGGATAGGCACTCTATGTCAAAGGTTTTTCAAAAACATGTATTTAGGGGAGTTGGATAAGGCTTTGTACAACATCAGAAGTGATCTTTATATCCCCAAACCATGCTTCTATGATACCCCTATTATTGGGGGAGGAGCAGTTCCCACTTATCCCATTTTGGTTACTAAAGATATAGAATATTTAGTTAGCTGGGCACCTATTGTAAGGAGGAATCTGAACTTGTTGTTCTTCTATCATGTTTGTGCCCCAGAAGCTCTAAATTGGATTGACAGCTATATTATTGAGGTTAAAATTAGTTCTTGGGAAAATGGTGGTGAACTTAGCTATTGTATTGAGCTGCTAAGTCCTTCGAGACACCGCAATGTTAGCAATGTAGATGTAATCTTAGATCTTTGACATGGCAATAAGGAATAAGTACTTTAATGGTTTGTTTTGGAACTAAAGTATTGCTATTTTGTCTTAGTTTTCTGATACTGTCCCTTTATCCGGTATCTGAATCCATACATCTCCTAGGTTTAGAATTAATGTGCTTGCATTTTTAATTAAAGCTAGAAAGATTACATTATTGATATATTTTAATTAATATATATGTATAAATTTACATTAGTCAATATATAGTTTTATAAATCCATATATATATACATATGCACAAATAGACATATAGATATAGGGATTTATACACACCTATATTAATGACTTTCTTATACATACTTATGATTATATTGACTTATATATCTGCCTGCTCAAACCTATATGTTATGTTGGGGAAACTATAGAAAGATAATGTTTACTCTCTATTTATCCCAATGTTCTTTCTTGAACCCAATACTGCCACAATAATGTGTAAACTAATCAACTTTTTGTTTTATCTATCCTGCAAATATGGTTAATCTTCTAAGACCGAATAGGACTATTAAACACACACACTCTCTCATACACAAACAAACACCTTCACATTCACTCACAGATTCATGTATATATATAAATATATTATTCCTTATATTTATATATATATTTATTTTCCCATATATATATATATATATACAAATATAATCATTGACATATTCAAAATTATATGTATATAACTCTTTAAATCGCTAAATTAACAAAGATCAAAACAAATAATAGCCAAGCATACATCTACACTAAAAATGATCAAACTTAAAATGGATTATCAAAGCATATACATTAGTTTTAAGTACATTAGATAACAAATGGATTGTCAGGGCAACTCTTTAGATGGTTAATCAGATAAGAATGATTTTATTTGTTCTAATTCACAATGTGCTCTTATATCCTTCCCCAACATTAATGTTATGTTATTACTCTACCCAATAGTACCCGATCAAGTGTCAAATTGGAGGCTAGCACTTAAACGGTTTCAAATTCAGTAAATTGGATAGCCTTTACTAAAGAAGAATGTTTCTCTAAATAGTGCCTAAATTTACAAATACTAATATTCTTATATGCCTATTTTTATCCCTTTTTTGTACTTAAAGGCTAATCAATTAGTATGATTAGATAGGGTTTCTATAGTTTATTTTTCTGATGTGTCTAGGAACAAAAAAAATTGTAAGGAGAACCGATGACTTATGCATGTTTGGAATGTAGCGATGGTATCTTTCGAAATCATGCCACTGGAAAGGGAAATCAAGAAACAACCAAAATTAGGACATATGTAATACGATCCTGTTAATAATCTGGAATTTTTGTATATAATAAATGAATGTATGCCTTCATTGTTATTTGTAAATGAGGGAATACCCTCGTATTTTCTTCTATTTACCTTATGTTCTGGACCTCAGTCCCGGGAAAAAAAATATATTTAAAAAAAACCAACTTTATGGGGGGGCATTACAAAGACTGGCGGTTTTCTTCTCCATTATTTGCTACCAGTGCCCACAATAAATGGAGAATTTTGTATCTATTTCAAAAAATTAATAAAATATATGGCTTTGGCCTTTTACTAATAAAATAAAATAAAAAATCCTCTTGAAACTAGTTCTTGCACATACAAGGACTGTTGGTCCTCAATTAACCAAAACCAATTCAATTCACTCTCACAAGATCACATAGGACAAGTTACACGAAGTAGGTTGGGTAAAAATATCGAGAATAAATCGATAACAACATGAACACGCACTAAAGCATACATAACACAAAAGAAATAGAAACCCCCAAAATGTCTAGTTTTACATCCTGAGAGTCATCTACTCCCAATAGACACCCAAACGAACAGAATTTCATAACAAAACATAATACATAACTTATATAGTACATAATCAATGTGGTTCACATGGTTAGTTTAGCGTAATAACACAAAACACACATGCCACATCATAAAACATAAATGAAATTCACTCCCCAGCCTTGGTATACATCCTAGGGCATCCTAAAACCCAAATACCCACAACATAGAAATTAACACTTAAGGAATGGAAACGACATTACATCACGCAGAATTGACAATAAGCCATTACACATCTACAATTAACAATGATATAAACATTTTTCATTTGTAAAACAATAATCGTCTAAAGGACTAGGGTTCAATACTTAATTAAATTAACCAAATTAATTGATTTAGAATTTTTATCCCTAATAGTCCCATAACGGTAAACAGAAAGAACATTACGTGCATATTATTAAATCAATTGAATCCCCTTGCATATATTTATATCAAATCAAGACTCAATGTGATATTTACTAGCCTAATTACTCCACTAATATAACTTCATCATAAAAGTGATTAACTAACTAATAAATTATAAAATTTAAACTAATTTAAAAATTAATTTAAATAAACTAGTTTAATTTATTAAGACTAAAAATAATCATTTTAAATAAATCAATTTCAAATACACTAATTTAAATAAACAAATTTGAAACTAATCTTAAATAAACTAATTTAAAAATAATAATTATACAAACTAAATTTGATAACATTAATTAAAAATGTAAAAAAAAAAATTAAATTTTAAACATTTACTAAATTAAAACATTTTAAATAAATTAAAATTTAAACTAAATTAATTTAAATCTAATTTTTTTTAAAAAAAGTAAAAATAACCTTGGGGGAGACAGGACCCACACGCCCCCCCTCTCCTAACTTACCGCGGGCACAAGGCCCCGCGACCGGTACCGTGTTGCCATCGACAACATGGTCACCGTGGGTGCCGTGTTGTGCAGGATTCCCCACCGTGCCGGCTGCCGGCTGGCAGCTCGGCCCTGCCAGCCTTGGGCTACCCAATACTAATTTTTTTTTTTTTCAATTTTTTTTTATAAGTTTTTTTTTGCATATATCTTTTTTTTGTTAATTTTTTTAAAGAAGAAAATTTCTGAAAATGGAAAGTATAAAGGTATTTTCTCTTTATCTTTTTTTTTTGTCTTTTTTCCAGTTTTATCTTTACCTGGCTTATTCATCTAACTAGTGAACATATTTTTTTAATCCACTGTATTTTTCAGGGATCATGTTTTTTTTTCCAAATAATTAATTTTTCAAAGGAATAATTTTCTAAGGAAAATATTTATTTTGCTACTATAGTCCCTACTATAGACATTTTGATTTTCTATTTTCTAGGTCTTCCATAGGGCATTTTTTGACGAAATTTAATAACATAACCCTACTATGCCAAGTTATTTTTTTTCCTAAAAAACATAGATCTAGGTTTCTAAAATACCCAATTTGACAAGAAACTCAAAATAGATCTAATTAAGGAAATGAAACAATCTAAGAAAAAAGAAGACATATTTCTACAAAAATTGAAACCAACAAAGGGTTTTCCAAACCCTACCTCAAATTCACCCACAAATTTGATGAAGAAGCCCTTTGAGAAGATGGAGAGTCCCGAAGCCTCTAAATCTGAACTCGATTGTAGATCCGAAACCACGAAGCCTCCAAAGAAAGAATCTCCTAAATTTGTCCAAGCCTCCAACCACAACAATTTCACAAAAAACAAGAATACACAAATGCTCTCACAAAATTTCTCCTCTCCCAAAATCCTTCTCCAAAAACCTATTATAAAAGAATGAGAAGAGAATTCTCCTAAAGAGAATCAACTTCCACCTTTCAAGAAAATCTCCTTAAAATAGACACTTCACTAAACTTAGTTAAATCAACCTCCAAGTTTGAAATAAAAATCTTAATTATTAATTAAAAGTATCCATTTAATTGCACAACTTAACTTTGACTCATTAAACCCAAGCCCCAAAATGTTCCTCAAGAAGTAAGTATTGAAAAGGAGTCACAAGGCCAAATAATAGATCTGTAAAATGAGAATGGTTGCCTCTTTGATACAACTGGACTAGGAGTCATAGTTTTGGACAAATTGGAACCTTCCCCTTTTGTGATTGAGCAGGTGATCTCTATTGATAATGGTAATAGCAGCAAGTGTTGGTCTGAAGTAAGTGAGGAGGACACCCAAAAAGAAAGTTTTGATGATTCGTCTCCTATCTCAGAAAAGCAGGAATCTCTATGGTCTGAGGTGACAAATAATAAGAAAGTCAAAAAACCCTCTAAGAAAGGAGGACTGAATCTAAAAGCTCATGAATCAGGGAAAAAGGCAAATATAACTCCTTTAGGGGGATTCCAGACTAGAAGGAAGAAAGTAGATGTTGGATCGCCCCAGTGGGGAAGAGGTAGACCTTCTCATAAAGCTATGAGAGAGATAGAAGAAAAATAGAGTATTGCGGATGGTAAACAATCTACTATCCCTGAGATTTGTTCCCCAATCCATTAAATGAAGATTATATCATGGAATAAGAGGTCTAAATAGTCCTCATAAACAAGATGTTCTTAGAAATATTGTAAGAGAAACAAAACCTGATATTATTCTCATCCAGGAAACAAAAATGTCTAGAGAGAAAGTTGAGAAAATTAACCCTTTTAAGAATGGCAGTAGTATTGGCTGTGACTCTGATGGCGCTTCTAGAGGTGTTGTAATTTTATGGAACAACTCTAATGTAAACTGTAAGAAGCTCCATGTTGAGAAGAACATAATCCTTATTCATGTTAAACACCTTAAAGTGGATTGTTCTTGGAACTTGATGAATATCTATGCCCCTAATACAAAATGTGGTAGGCTCAGATTTTGGAAAAGACTTAAAGAAATTAGAAATAATTTCTAGACCCTCAGCTGGATGGTTATGGGTGATTTTAATAGCCCCCTATTGGCTGACGATAAAATGGGTGGTGCTCTATCTCAATTTGATAGCAGAATGGATCTCATGAAGTATATTAATGATCAATCTTTATTTGATATGGAGCTGGAAGGTATTTCCTATACTTGGTCGAATAGAATAACTGGTGATGATCTCATCTAGGTGAAACTTGATAGATCTCTCCTTTCTCTTGATTGGCTCTCTAAGTTTTCCTTCTCTTTATCTTCTTCTATTAGGATTGGTTCTGACCATTTCCCTATTATCTTCAATGCTAATATTTTGAATGGAAAAAAGAATACCCTGTTTCGCTTTGAGAAGATGTGGCTAGCCCACCCTAATCTGAAGGAATGTATTACTAAATGGTGGAATTATAACCAGGAAGGTACTGCCATGTATAGAATAGCTAAAAAGATGAGTAATGTCAATAAAAATGTTAAAATTTGGAACAAGGATGTCTTTTGGGACATATTCAAGGCTAAAAGCATCAAACAGGAAGAGATCAAGGCTATCCAAGAAACTATTCAAAAAGAGGGTCTCTCAGAGGAGCATAGAAGTACTGAGAATGTGCTGGTGGTTGAATATCATAATATCATTTCTAAAGAGGAGTCTTTTTGGAGGAAAAGATCAAGAGCCCTTTGGCTTAAAGATGGCAATAAAAATACAAGATTCTTTCATATGACAGCCATGAAACACAAAGCTATTAACAAAATTTCTTCCTTAATTGTTAACAATAAGTCTCTGGTTAAGGATGAAGAGATAAGAAAGGAAATGCTTCAATATTTCTCTATCCTACTATCCAAAGATGTTAATCTTGACTCCCAGAGCCAAAATGAAATTCTCTCTATTGTTCCTTTACTGATAGATAGAAATACCAACTCCAGACTCAAAGCTATCCTGAATGATAAAGAAATTAGAGATGTTGTCTTCTCCTTTGAAGGTGACAAATCTCCAGGTCCTGATGGATTTCCCCTCTTCTTCTTTCAACAGTTTTGGGAGATTACTGGTCAGGATGTTCTCCATGCTGTTAAAGAATTTTTTGGAACTAAAGCTCTTCTTAGAGAACTTAATGCCACCTTCTTGGTCCTTGTTCCTAAAATCCATGGTGCTAATATGGTGGAATCCTTCAAACCAATTAGTCTTTGTAATGGGATTTACAAGATCATAGCTAAAGTTATGACATCCAAACTACTTTCTTTGATGCCCTCAATTATCTCTCCTCAGCAGAACAATTTTGTTCTAGGGAGACAAATCCTAGACTCCATAGTGGTAGCCCATGAGAATATTCACTCCCTTGAAACAACCAAGAAACAGGGCTTTCTCATGAAATTGGACTTATCTAAAGCCTATGATAGGGTAGATTGGTAGTTCCTCCAAAAAGTCTTAAGCAGCTTTGGTTTTGATGCAGGGGTTATTAAAATTGTTCATCAACTGGTCTCTACTATGACTTCCTCTATTATTGTGAATGGTGGTTCCTCTAATTTTTTCAAACCTTTAAGGGGTCTTAGGCAGGGGGACCCTATTTCTCCCATATTGTTTGCTATTTTGGCTGAAGGGATGGGAAGATACATATCTAAAAATTTTAATGTTGGAATAATCTCTGGTCTCCAACCCTCCTCGGCTAGATCCTCCTGCTCCCATGAACAGTTTTTTGATGATACTCTTTTTATGGGTGAAGCTACTATTAAAGAAGCTAGGAATCTTAAAAAAGCTTTACCTATCTGTACTTCGGCTACGGGACAACTCATCAATTGGAACAAGAGTTTCATATTTTTTATCAATACCCCCCTTAAGAGACAATCAAAGATGTCTAAAATTCTTGGTTGTAGTATTGGTGTTCTTCCCTCTTCCTACTTGGGTCTCCCCCTTTGCTCTAAACCTCCTGATAGTTTCTAGAATCAAATTGTTGATAGATTTAACAGGAAGCTGGCAGGCTGGAAAGGTGCTCTCCTCAGCAGCTCTAGTAAGCTTCAGCTTCTGAAGTTGACCCTGCAAAATTTTCCTGTGTATGCTTTAAGCCTCTTCAAGATTCCCCATAAGTTTGCGGTGGTGCTTGAAACTATCCAAAAATGATTTTTATGGACTAGTGTTGAAGATAAAAAAATACTTAGCCTGATTGCCTGGGAAAAAGTTTGTAAGCCTAAAAGTAAAGGGGGGTTGGGGTTAAGACTTGTAAAGCTTATCAACAAGGCTCTTTTGGTGAAGTAGGTGTGGAGAATCTTTGGTGATACTAAACAATGGAATGGTATAATTAAAAATAAATACCTCCTTAATTCCAATAGCTTGAAGGACCTCCTAAACAATGATGCAAGGGTTAATGGTTCTTATATCTGGAATAGTCTTTGCTCTTCCATTCATCTTTTGAGAAAAGGAATAAGGTGGAAATTGGGTGTTGGGACCAATATTGATTTTTGGGATGATCCTTGGATCCATGACTACCCCCTTTCAGAAATACAAGACTGGAAGGATATTATCATCCAGGCAAAAAATACCATTGGTTATAAAGTTTCTGACTATAGGAATAATAATTCTTGGAAGGATCTATCTAGCCTTGATAGAATTTTGTCCCCTCTTATGATAGAATTTCAATCCTGGTTTAGTGAAGGTAATAATCTTGACAAGATTGTGTGGAACCTCTCTTCTAATGTTGAATTCATGGTGGCCTCTGCCTGCTCCTTCTTCTTCTCCAAGGAAGTTAAGCCTTAGTGTGCAACTATCTGGTATAAACTCCTTACTCCAAAGATTAACTTTATCTTTTGGATTCTTATCCAGAATAAGCCCCTAACCATTGATAATTTAGTTAAAAGAGGTTTCTTTCATGTTAATAGATGCTTTCTTTGCAATGAACAAGCTGAATTCTGTGATCACCTCATGATCCATTGTAGTTTTACCTGGAGAGTTTGGTCTTTTGTTTTTCAAAATTGGAATTTGGCTTGGTTCTTTCCTAACTCTTGGCAGGACTTTGTCACTCAATGGAGATGTCCTTTTGATAATGATCTTGTCAAAAATTTTTGGAATCTTATCCCGCCTCATCTTTGTTGGTGTATCTGGAAGGAAAGAAATAACAGAATCTTCAGAGAGAAATTTGCTAAACCTAAAATTATCTTCAACATAATGTCTAGATCTATTAAGGAAAATTTCAGTCCTGTTATAACTAATAGCAATAGAAAGCACTGGATTCTCATCCTTGATGTGGATTGGTCTACTTGGAATTTTCCTCTTCACAATTGCTTTCATTGCCTCTGTTCCTGATAAGAATGTCTTGGAGCCCTCAGCTAGCCCTATCCTCCTGGAGCTCGATGGTGTGAAGATATTTCCCTAGAACACTAAGATCAAGGTTGTCAAGAATACTCAGGTGGATTCTAATGTTGTGTCTAATCCCACTACCTAGACCCCTGAGGTGAAGGATTCAGAGGATCCTGAAACCAAAAATGTCAAGGACAGTCTTGAGGAAAGTCAGGAAAATCTAAAAATTGGGGAAAAGCTTAACCCTGCTCTGGAGATTATTAATACTGAAGGAAAAGAGAATACTGAGATTGAGGCAGAGGATGTTGTCAATAATGACAAAGATCCTAATACTAATCTTATTGATAGTAATTCAGAAAACTTGGGGGACAACAACTTTAGGGTTTTGGGAGAGGAAAATATGGATTCTCATGATTCCCCTAGCTATGAGAAGGAGAACAAGGAAGAAGATAGTGAGAAAATTCTTCATGGTAGAAAATCCCAACCTCTTCAAAGAGAAATCAGAATGATGGGTTTGCAGGTCAGAAGAACTATCATCATGACCCCCCTTGAGATTGCTAAAAATAAATCCATCTACAATTATAATCTAGACAAATGGGTGCAGAGTGATTTGGTTGAGCTTAAGAATAGATGTATCAAATTGGAAAACAAGAACTCTATGATTGAGGATACTATGGCTATCTTCAGAAAGGAGTTTTCTCATAATGCTAATGCCCGTGTGTTTGATTACGGTTCTGATATGGATGATAAAATTAAGAATTCAGTCGAGATAGCTATGATACCTATCCAAGAGAAGACAAGCAGGAATGAGGAAATGTTAAAACATTTTCTTAGTCTGGTGAACACAGGTATGAAGTCTACTCTGGAGAACTTGAATACTCTGAGTAAAATACTAGAAGGAAACAAAGATACCATTGACCTCACTGAACCTACCCAGCAGATGGGACCTAGTACCCGTACTAGGTCAAAGAAGTAGAAGGTTGATGATCAGGATATTTAGAGGCTGAAAGACAATGTGAAGACCATGCAGACTCGGCTGGAGGAATCTGAGAGCTTCTTGAAGACTATGTCTTGACCTCGGTGCTGGTGGCTTTCTTTCTCTATTTTTCTTCCAGTGTCTTTTTTTTATTTTTGCTTTGTAGGTGCTTATTGTTAAATCTGGGAGTTGTCCCTTTGTAGCCTGCTCCTCTCCTTAGGGCAGCTTGTTGTTCTTTGGGTCTTCATGCCTATCTCTCTTCTCTTTTGTTAAAGGGTTTTGGGGCCCCTTCAAAACCTTTTTTTACCGTAATCAAAAACTTTGACTCATTAAACCAACTTGCATTTTAAATTTAAACTCTAAATTCAATAATTATCTTGCACATCTAATTAATTAATTAATATATTAAATATATTAAATATTTAAAGCGCACTTTTATTCATGTAATTAAATATTTAATTATTTAATAATCATAAAAGATAATATAACTCAAATTTCAATTTCAATATTAGTTAAATCTCAATATTCAAAAATTGCACTTTAATTAATCTCCCAATTAAACATAGGTATTTATTTAATTTTCAATTAATTAAATACACTATATTTAATAATTAATTCCAACAATAATCAATTTCACAATTAACATGATAAATCACACAATATCAAATCACTCAACTGAAATCAACCAAAATCAACTCAAACACACACAAGGATAGGATCCACAAATTCACATCAACTAGATGAATCTGGGTAAGGTAGTCAAACTAATACTTGTCCAATTCTTAGGACAATAGGCTTAGGTTAGGGTTTTGGGTCTGACTACTATCTCCCCTCTCTTACCATTGAGATATTGTGATAGGGCACGCTCACTCCTGTCAATTCAGGGAAAACATAACCTGGTACCTGCAAACTTGTCATCACAAATACAAACATATGCATACATATAATATAAAAAACAATGGTTGAGACTATTTTATCATGTGGATCTCACCGAAGCAAGTAACTATGACTCTATCCCATACCATACCAAACATGTCAAGAAGTAATGCAAAACATACAAATGATCCATGTGCATACAAAAATAGGGTCAATATTGTTAGAAAATCATAATAAAAATGACATCATAACATATGCATAATTATCATGAAATAACTACAAATCACATGTAAATAAATGATATAATACAAACAAACAATGGATCAATGACATAATAAAAATTAATAGATGATTACCCTCAAAAACAACTGAAATAACCCACACATTTATGAAAAGGCCTAAAAGAGTTAGGCACCAAAACAGAAAAGAAAACTAAGAGGTGGGTATTACAAGGGATCAAATAAAAATGCATAGTGTCTTGGCAGTAGAAGGGGGTGATAAGTGTTGAAATTTTAGAATAATGTCCTTTAAATCAATTTGATTCAATGAAAATGTAATGATCATCAGTAAAGAGAAAATTAAAGCCTCCAAGATAAGCAACTGAACAAAATGATACAGAGCAGTAACGAATAGATATAGAGTATCATCACATGGAGTTATAGTCATGATACAAAGAGTATCTATGTTTTTTAACAAGGAAGGTTAATGATTATCAAAATCAGCATTCAAAGAGTGAACAATAACATAACAATTCATTTCTACAATAGATTATAAGTAACAAAAGTGTTTAAATAGTAAAAGGAAACAAAGATTCAAAATGTGGTGATACACTATGCTATGATATAATAAAATAACAATTGCAACTTCAGAATAAAACTACATGGAAATTAGTCCAAAAGATGATAAGTGTAAAGGATGTCATGGGTTAAAAGTGAAGGGTCACTTTTTTTCCACAACCTTCCATAGAGAGTAAAAATTATATAAAAGTACGAGCTACAGGTATATAGAAAATATCAAACTCTTGAGCTAGTAAAAGGCATTTAATGTAAAAAAACCCAGAAAATAAGAAGTCATGAGTTCTAATAAGAAAAGCCCTGGAAGGAAAAAAACATGGCCATGTTTTTTTATATCTCTACAAAGAATCCTTAAGATATGTTGCAAGAAAATTTGTTACAATGCATGTGATTTCATTTGTGAGCCCTAGGTATTAAAATGTGTGATAGAGAACCAATTTGTAATGGTATCAAAATGGCTTTCTATATTTCACCAATGGAATGACATGTGGCCATGATATGTTATACCATTTTCTTTAGAAAAGAATCAAAATAAAAATAAAAATTCTGAGAGGCCACGACGATACTAGAGATTCAAGTTCCAGAGTAGAGAATCAATTTTTTTTAAAAAACACCATATTTGTAGAAGATATTTTTAAAAAATATTGGAGATACATAAAAATACCTATAGATGTAAAGACAGTAGAGCGTCATGGCTAGTAGGCATCATAAAAGCCTTCAAATTTCCCAAAAAACCCCATAACCATGGCGGCCATAGCATCTTCTAGAAGTGACACTCAAAGAGAGGTTTTAGAAAAGAAAAATGAACAAATGATAAAGTGATTTGTTTAGGGTTTCTAGGGTTGTGGGTTCACACAAGGCATGTTTTCCTTAAGTTTTTAATAAAAAAAATTGTGCCATGATGTATGGAATTTAATGCCTAAGCTTCATTATTTATTTTATTAGGTAATATAGAAGTATATTACTTAATTGATTTTCTTTTATTAAGTAATATATTCTTATATTAATTAATAAAAGTCAATGTATTATTATTATTTGCATTATATCACATTGTAATTAGAATTAGTTAAATGGTGTTTCATAAACAAATTAATTAATATTAAGATTTAAATGCAATAATAATGATAGGCTTATTTTTGAACACGAGAGGAGAGTTAAATTATGATTCTTTTTGGGTTTATGACTTGTAAATCTGGAAGGAGGTGTGATGATCTATTTTTCCAAGTGCATTTGATGTGGCGAAGGAGGAGTTCCAAATGTTTTGAAGACTCATAAAGGGAGAGTGGTGGAATTTTCTTTTGCCTAGTGCCTTCGAGATCATGTTGGACTTGGAGACATATATGAGAGTTGTTAGAGTCTTTTTACGGAGACTTAATGCAGAATTTGAGTTTTCACCATGTAGACTTGGTCAAACATGAGTCTTTCACTCCTTGGAGGCGTTTTTGGAGAGGTTTTGAGTGCTCTTTTTGGGGCTATTTTATTGCATTTGACCCTAGTTTGAATTGATGTTCATTTCATTATGGGTTGCTTGGAGGGAGTTTGAGGAGGATATATTCCCTCAATTGTACTAGTTATGGGGTTCATATTTTATGCAGCTTGAGTTGGAGTGACCAATCTTAAGTCCTTAGCATTATGCATGTTTCCTACAACTCTTTTAGAGATATATGATTTTTTTTTCCTTTGGAGCATAATAAATCCTACATTTTGGAGCTATCTTGAGTCTTATCTTTAGTGTACATTACAGTGATTGATGTTGTTTATGTGTTTCTTCATTACATTCCTTAAATTTGTATATCATTACTATTGATGACAATTATTCAATTGTGTATTTTCATTGATGTTTACACAAGTATAGTGTGTTGGAAAGTTGACTTCCTAAGGAAGCATGACTTATTTTGTGTTGTCAATCATGGTAACAAAGTCATACTAAGTTTCTGTCAAAGATAACTTAGAAGATAAAATGACTAAGTACAAAAAATAGATAGACAAAGAGATACAGAGATCAACACATCAGTGCACGTATTAGAGATCACACCAGAACATGTGTTCTTAGATATATACTCTATGGTGTATATACATGCCAGATCCAAACGCACAGAGTACGAAACATTAGTACAGAAAAGTTACAGACAGATCAGTAGACCTGCAGTACAGGAAACAGAGCATGGAAGCCGACTATAGTTTTGATCAACATGTATGATTTTATAATGTAATGGCTAAGTGCCTTTAGTTATAAGTTTGTAATAATGTAATTAATGTTATTGTAAACACGCTTGGGCCAACTTGTTCAGAAGCATTATGTATTTTTGTTTTAGGGCCGACTAATGATTTGTTTTGGGTCGCGCCTATTCGGATTTGTATAAGTATGTAATGTAAATATATATTACAAGTGTCAATTATTGTAGAAGAAGAAGTTATAGAGGGACAATATAATGAAGTTAGAAGATGATATAGCTCTTTAAAGAAGTAAGAGCATCCTCGCATACACAGAACTGATTAGACAACAGTGTCACTACAGTAGTTCATTTTTGATATAGTGCATATCAACATTCAGAGGGTTGTAGACTTCTTATTATTTGGGTAGTGAGCCATACACCCCTAACAGGGTTATTTTAAAAGACTCCTAATAGGGTCAGACCTTTAACCACGTCATTGTACTCAATTTGTAAAGACTGCTTCTAATAGGGCAAAGGAACTTTAATAGGTTCATTATACCTAGTACAATATTTTTTGGGTATTAATCCCCACTAGATTTTTCCTCTAATCAAGGTTCTCTATAATCATATCATGTGTTATGTGTTATTGTGTTATGTTTCTTTCGATGCACATTTGATATATGTTTAATTGGCTGAAATATAATAAGTAGATAAACACTGATTCACCCCCCCCTCCTCTCAGTGTTTCTAACAATTGGTATCAGAGCTCTGGTCCTCTAAAAGAAATTTTAACTACTTGAGGAGATCATGGACTCAGCTGAAGCAAAACATTTGAAAACGAATCTTGAAGCAGCTCTTGAAGATCTTGACAGATCTGAAAAGGAAAATGAAGAACTAAGATTAAAAAATGATGGCTCTCAAATACTTATTAAAAGGCTAAGGAAAGATCTGAAAGATTGTTCTACAAGTGATCTAGGACAAATGGTCAAAAAGCTTAATGAAGAGAATAAATCTCTAAAGGTTAAACTTGAATATCTGGAGGAACAACTTACAAATAGAAAGAACACCATTGAAGACAAGATCAAAGAAAGCAATCAACTAGAAGAGGAACTTCTGCAGGAAAACATGAAAGTCTTGGAATTAGAAAACATGAAAAAGAAGTTGGAAACTGAATTAACAGAAGCAAAGGATAAGATTGATAAAATCCACACAAGTTTTGATTTGATTCAATCCCAGCTCAATGTGCAAAGAAAAAAAGGGAACACTTCTGGTCTTGGATTCAATGCAACACAAGATGAAATCAAATCATCACAAGAGAAAGAAAAAACACTTGAAACATCTTTAGAAGCTAAGAAAGTTGAAGATACTACAAAGGTTATATCTGAACCACCTAAAAGAGAAGTCAAGCAAGTTAATAGAACTTGTTATGCATGCAATAAGCATGGGCATTTGGCAAGATATTGCAAAGAGGTAAGACCTTTTCAAGGTTATTGTTACTCCTATAATAAATTTGTTCATAGGGCTATACATTGAAGAACAAGTCATAAGATTCAACATCAGTAGAATCACAGAAGTATGAATCAAAACAATCAAAGAAATCAACTCTCAAGAAATTTGCAGAACATTACATGTCAGATATGAAACTACAATGGACACACAGCAAAATAGTGCAGCATGATGAGCAAGAACATCATACCTCCTATCATTTGTCACACATGTGGAAAGGCTGGACATATCTCAAGGTTTTGCAGATCCAAAACATAGAAACAAGAAGATCCCAAAAAGTCTCTATTTGAAGAGAAAGGAGAAGTCAATTTTGTCTCAGCAAATGAAGATTCAAGAAAAATATGGGTTGAAGTTAAGAAGGACAATAATGTTGACAAAGTAGTTGATGCATCCTTAGTGGACACACCCTCTACTTCTGCTTGAATAGACCTTCTTGGTCTTAGTGGGAGCTATTCTAGCTTAGAACCCCTGTGCGGTTGGTGTACTCACTTCAGAGTATGCATCTTTGGATTCATGGTTAAAAGCTCAGATTACAACTATATACATTCATGCATTATCTAATTTTCATCGGGATCAAAGTTTGAAAATATCTATGTATGGTTGCAAGCATTAATTGTGACAGATCATATAAAAGGAAGTTCGTAGTTGATCATTTTCACATTTACATTCAAGAGCACACAAATTGTAGAGCATTAGAGCACTAAGACATCTAAGCATGAAGGCATAACAGTTTGGCAGTTGGAATGAATGGATAATCAGTTTGAAGTGGAGCCCTAGCAGTCACGCTATTTCATAATTTTGTGGAAACCCTACATAAGCAAACAACAAGTTAGTATGGTGAACCCAGTTGTGTTTGATGTAGCAGAGAGGAAGAGGTTCATATTTAAGAAGCATCCATTCAAATCCATACTGGATGATGTGGAAGGGGCTTTCTCCAAAACCCTGCTTTGCATTGTTCACGTGGAAGATATCCACGCGTACATATACTATAAGAAGGAGTCATTAGGAGATGATAATATAGCTTCTCACATGGCATCAATGCTAAATAAGGATTTCACATTCAAGGATGAATTTGCGCACCTACAAGATAACCCTATTTTGGAGTATTCGAATGCACATGAGTTTGAAGAACCAGAATGGGTAAAGATTCTGTTAAGGAGAATTCATGATGATCTCTTTTCGATTGGTGATGTTCCTATCCGTATCACTGTAGAGTTAATCCATTAGTTAACCAGACTTTCAATGACTGGACTAGTATTTCCCACTGGTAAGGATGTAAAGAAACAGATTGAGCAAGTTTTTCTATCTAGGAGTGATAGGCACAGAATGACAGTCAACCCTATCAAGGAAGATGACATTAAACTCATGATAATGATACTTGGATACAATTTTTAGCAAGCAAGTAGGTTAAATAGTATCTCTATAGCAATAGTCCTTTCAGCTATGAGAATTGTGAAGGATAGCACTTGATACAATCTATGTGAGGTCTCGCGCGATTAGTTGATTGAAAATATCAGAATCATCAAACATGACAGAAGAAAAACATTCAGGTTTGGATCACTAATCATCTATTTATATCGCCATATAGTTGGAAAGGTTGCAGACCTTTATCTAGACAAAGGAAAACCTACAATGACTCAAATATCTCTTAAAGCCACAATGGAAAGAAGTGCAAGAGATAAAATGGATATGGACATAAAGATATTCTGGGTCAAAATGCAGAGCAGGTTCAGACTATCTGAGAAGATAGTTGAAAAATATAGGGATACAATATGCTTTATGGTAGAGATAGATTGCACATGCATGGAGGATGTTGATCGTAGAACTAAGTGGATTCATCCACTAGGTTATGAAGTAGAAGACCATGTGTTAGAAGGATATGCGCAGGTCTTATTATCAACACCTAAAGACCCTAATGAACCTAGATGGGGCACCTAGAGAGAAAAAACTGACAAAGTGGATATTGAACTACAACTTGCTGTCAACAAAAGGAAATCATCCAAAATGACATCCAACATTCTAAGAAAGCATGGAGTCACACAAGAAGATTTGGATAAGGCAAAATAAGCCAAAATTGCTAAAGTTAAAATTGAGAAAACTGTTGAAACTCAGAAGAAGAAGCAGAAGAAAAATGAGGAGAATGCCATTGCGCCTGCTACAACCATTGATCTAGACACATATCCACCTTCTATACCTAGAAAGAAACCAAGAGGAAGGAAGAAAGCGGCTACAAGTCATCCATCCTCAAGAGCTACTCAGAGCAAAGCTAAGAATGTTCAAGCTCCACCTGAGGTAGGATTTAGACCTAGTCTAAATATCTTGAAGAATAGGATTGTAAATGAAGGAAGACTGGATACATTATCAAAAGTCTATGACATGTATCAAGAGATGGATAAGACTAAAATACACTCTATGATCATATCTCATATGATCAAGTTTAAGAATTTTGTTGTTGAACTTAAAACAGTAATACCAGATAAGTTATGGAACATACTGGAGATAATGAAAAGACATGCTATTGAAGAGGACATGAAGATTAGAGAAGAAACCTTAGATACTCTTCTTCCTATTTTTTAACATGATGAGAAGGCTATTATGTTAGATTTAGTAAAGCCTCATCTCCAAACTAAGACAAGAACTCTTCAGATCATGAACAAAGAGTATGAGCAGGTTGGAAAGGAGATTGAAAAATCATTTGCACAAGTATTTATAAATAGACACATGTATCCACCAATGGTGCCTACAATAATTGTTACTCTAGCTCCTCCTAAATAGGTTACAACTCCAGAAATTCAGATTGCACCTATGACAGGTCCACAAGATTCAACACCCATAGTGAAAATAACTTCTGAGATAGCTAAAGATACAGAAGATACTATAATAGTTGACAATGTCAAGATATCTATGACAACTTCTGAGAATGATATGAATAAGGTTGATGAAGTAATGAACACAGATGACACATCTCTACAACAGAATGAAGTTCCTTCCATTGATCTAATAGACTTGGATAAGGAGAAAGATACTCAAGGTAATGAGACACCAATAAAGGAGATTCATGTCAAAAGTGAATGTGTTGACACAAGTTAGAATACTATTTTCTCAACATCCACTCAACCATCTACATCATTGTTGTCAAGGTTAACTCCTAACTTAGCAAGTTTAGATGCATGGGGAGAAGAAGACCTTATCAAGATCAGCGTCCTTGCCATGGAAAAGGCAAAAGAGAAACAAGTAATGAGGAATCCTCGCTTCTCTTATCAAACTTCAAGTCACATTTCACTAGCTTACTAGAATCTACTACTAAAATTGTAGAAGGTGAATATAAGAAGGAGAGACTACATGACTTGGTAAAGAACTTTACCTTATATCTGAATTCCTTAAAGATTGGGCAAGCTATATTGAAGGAATTGGCAGATAAAGGAAAGAAAGTCATAGAAAACTGTATGGATAGAGTGAAGCTCACCTCTGAGAACACTAAAAAGATAACAGAAGTAGAAGAAATGGTGGACAACATAAGAAAATCAGTTGAAAATTCCACACAAGATATGAGCATATGCAACAATGTCTACCAAGGGCAGTTAGACAAAGTTGAGAAGGCAAAACTGGAAATCAGCAAGATAAGGGTAAGACAAACTCAGTTGAGGAATGCACTTGTGCCATCTCTAGAAATTATTAATGAGAACATAAAATAGATTGATAACACCATACAGACATATGATCAAGGTCCTTGCATGGATCTGATGAAAATGGAGAAATTGACATATGCACTATGCGCGCATCTTCAAACTGTTGATGCAATAAAACTAATTTGGCAAAAAGAGATTCAATCTCTTCAAGTTGTGTACCCAGAAGTCTATATGGAGTAAGTATGTTGAAGACCTACGGTTTTTGTAAATGTTTGTCATTAATGTCAAAGGGGGAGTAGTATAGAATGTGTATATGTGGAGAAGTATACATATGTATATGAATCCATTTTGAGTAACTTAGCCACATTCCTTTGTTGCCATAAATGAAAAAGGGGGAGATTGTTGGAAAGTTGAATTCTTGAGGAAGCATGACTTATTTTGTGTTGTCAATCATGGAAACAAAGTCATACTAAGTTTTTGTCAAAGATAACTTAGAAGATAAAATGACTAAGTACAGAAAATAGATAGACAGAGAGATACAGAGATTAGCACATCAGCGCACATGTTAGAGATCACACCAGAACATGTGTACTTAGATATATACTCTATGGTGTATATACATGCCAGATTGAAATGCGCAGAGTATGAAACATCAGTACGGAAAAGTTACAAAAAGATTAGTAGACCTACAGTCCAGGAAAAAGAGCATGGAAGTCGACTATAGTTTTGATCAGCGTGTATGATTTTATAATGTAATGGCTAAGTGCCTTTAGTTATAAGTTTGTAATAATTTAATTAATGTTATTGTAAACACGCTTGGGCTGACTTGTTCGAAAGTGTTATGTATTTTTGTTTTAGGGCCGACTAATGATTTGTTTTGGGTCGCGCCTATTTGGATTTGAAGATATAAGTATGTAATGTAAAGATATATTACAAGTGTCAATTATTGTGGAAGAAGAAGTTATAGAGGGATAGTATAATGAATTCATAAGATGATATAGCTCTTTAAAGAAGTAAGAGCATCCTCGCATACACGAAACTGATCAGACAACAGTGTCACTACAATAGTTCATTTTTTATATAGGGCATATCAAGATTCAGAGGGTTGTAGCCATCTTATTATTTGGGTAGTGAGCCTAGGAAGTGAGCCATACACCCCTAATAGGGTTATTATAAAATAATCCTAATAGGGTAAGACCTTCAACCAGGTCATTATACTCAATTTGTAAAGACTGCTTCTAATAGGGCAAAGGAACTTTAACAGGTTCATTATACCTAGTACAATATTTTGTGGGTATTAATCCCCACCGGAGTTTTCCTCTAATCAAATTTCTCCATAATCATATCATGTGTTATGTGTTCTTTTTTTATGTTTCTTTGGATGCACATTTGATATATGTTTAATTGGCTGAAATATAATAAGTAGATAAACATTGATTCACCCCCCCCTCTCAGTGTTTCTAACATAGTGATTTTTATAGAAATGTCTAATCCTATCCGAGCATAGTCAGTTCATGCCAAACACTCTCAGGAATTGAAGAGGACCAAAGTGATTTGTATTTCTAACCGAGTTCACTCAGGAATTACAGTGTTGGTCAGGCATTGAAGGATTTCAGTGTTGGCTGAGTTAAATAGTTAGTGTCAGCTAACTAACAAGAGTATGTATTTTATGGATAATTGGTTATATGTAGCCAATAGACATGTTTTTTATTATTTATTTGGAAGGATATTAAGTCATAATTGATAGGGCTTATCATATATATCAGGTCAAGTTTGGATTGGAAATAGAAAAACTCTGTGGAAGTGTATGTGTATGACATGAAGAGTGAAGGTGAAATCAGATGGGATTCTGATTGAGGACAGAACACAGAGGAATGCAATAGAATACCTGATCAGTGGGGATCAAGTAATTAATCTAGAACAAAGATTTGAATCAGAAAAGAAAGTTTCTTATCAAAATAGGTCAATCCATTATTACTTTCTAACAATTGTAGTAGTGATCAAAATCTCTTAACAAAGTAGACTTAACAATCTTTTATAAAACCTCTCACAAGGTGACATTTCTACATTTAAGTGTTTGAAGACCTCTCACAAGGATACTCCTTATAGGGTGATTAAATCCTCTAACAGGGTCACACCTAACAGTGTGTTATTGTAACCTTTAATAAGGTTGGCTCCTAACAGGGCTCACTTCAAAAGAGTGAAAACAGTGACTAGTTGTAATTGGCAGTTTTCCCATATTGGGTTTCCACGTTAAATCTTGGTTTTATCTATGTACATTTCATTTTATTTATGGTTTATGTTTGTTCAATTAATTACTAAAGATAATCATAGTTAATATCTTAAGAATTTCTATGTTAACCGAGCAATAGTGACAAATTTGTTTAAGACATCTAAGGGACTTGGATTTGTTTTTGTGGTAATTGATTCACCCCTCGCCTCTTAGTTACTCAACTCATTTCCAACAATTGGTATCAGAGCATTTGGTGCTTTTAGGAAAGGCCTTGAGGCCTAAGCTAATGATCAGATATGTCTTACAGAAGGGAGATCTCAAAGCTTAACAAAGAAAATTTTGTTGCATGACAAGACTTGATGAGACTACATCTATCTACCATTGGAGATACTGGTTTGCAATTCTTGGAACATAGGTGTGTGGAACCACCAAGAAATTTGACTATGGATCAGATGATATACATGAAGCATCATAACATAATAATGATTGATATAGCCTTTGCACTCAGC
Source organism: Thuja plicata (assembly GCA_018584345.1). Lineage (NCBI taxonomy): Eukaryota > Viridiplantae > Streptophyta > Pinopsida > Cupressales > Cupressaceae > Thuja > Thuja plicata. The sequence goes on along the minus strand of MU226835.1, from coordinate 617,063 downwards.
TGTTTTGAATTTGATGAAGTTAAGGACTACCCTACTACCTTTGATATGTGGAACAAACTTCATGATATTAATAGAGGAGATGTGAATGTAAAGAGAGCCAAAGCAGAAAGTCTCCGAGGTCAATTTGATCAGCTGTAAATGAAATAAGGAGAGGAAATTACAAAATATAGTGAAAGAATCAAGAAAAGTGTCAGTGCCATCAGAGCTTCCAATAGATTAATTGAAGACACAACAATGGCTAGTAAGGTACTTCCTATCTATGCAATTAGAGTTTTAGTTATTCAAGAAATGAGATACAGTAATGGTCTAACTCTAGATGGATTGGTTGGAAGACTTACAACCTTTGAGTTGGATAAATTTGACAATTACTCTCCTAATATTAGCAATCTTGAGTTTGCACTCAAAGCTAAATTAAACCTTGGAAATATTAAAGTAAAATAGATTGACAGTGATAGTGATGATTAATCTGATGATGAAGACCTGGAAATCATTGAAGCATTACTTGCAAGGAGAGTTGCAAAAGGAAAAGGACAATACAAGGAAGAATACCATTGATTTTCTTTCATGTGATGAAGGGGGTCACATTGCTAATAAGTTTCCAAACAAGGAAGACCAAGGTGAGAAAAAGTTCAGCAAGTATAGAGGCAAGAAAGATTACAAAATCTACAAAGACAAAGGTAAGAAATCTTATTACATTGCTAAAGATTCTGATAGTGATGAAGATGAAGATGAAATGGTTTATATTTCTATTAATAATGAGTCAGATAATGAAGATAATTAAAATACAACACTATATTCTCATATTAGCAATAATAAAACTTGGATAATTTATAGTGGTTGTTCTCACTACATGACTGGTGACAAAACCAAATTTTAACATCTTGAGCACTATTATCCTAATTTGTAGCATGCATCAATATAATCATAAAAAGGAAAGATTGGATTTTTAGGAGAAGTCCTTTTAATAGTATCCTTCAGGTATTATTAACAATCTTTTTTGTAATTACATTCATAATGAAAATATCATTTTTGTACTCTAAGAATTGATCATGTTACAAGAATTCTTTAAATTATAAATTGATCAATTACATTATGCATTCAAACTGAATGATTATACAAATGTTGCTTCATCTTTCTTTAACAAATCATAGTACATTGCAGGACAAAGCATAATTGAATGTATGGAGTAGGGGTCCCATGCATTGCCTTGTGGTAATTGTTTCTTGCATCATCCCTATTGCTGGTTGTTTTAGGTCCTAGGTCTTCCAAGTCCATCATCATCTGCATTTAAGTCTTCTAGGGTTTCCCTAAATTTAAAAATCAAAAAAGGAATGTGTTAGATCCAATTGGATCTAAGCAATACAAGGGACAGTAAACAACATACAATCAATTCTCTTCAAAATTGCATATCAATCTTGCTGAATCAATGCAATGAAAAAAAATAAAAAAATTCATTAAGAATATCTGAAGAATAGTATTAAAGGGACTTTTTTTAAACGTGAAACCTTTTTCTATTTATGACCATATTGATGCATGTTATGCTTCAAGTCAGATATCTAAATGAAAGGGACTTAATATTTTCATTGAAGAAACCTTTCTCATGTTTAGTTCAACTTGTTAGTTCATCAAATCACACAAATC
>MU226835.1:588676-604100 GCA_018584345.1 Thuja plicata | reverse complement strand
ATCAAATCCAAAAAATCAACATGAATTGAAGTATTACATAACATTCAGAAGTTGCATTTGAAATAATTATGTTTCAACATGATATAATACTGCAACTAAATAATGTGTTCAGGTCACCTGTTGAAAGAAATCTTTTTTGAAAATACTACATATCATATAGATGTTTTAACATGTTATTGATAACAAAAGATATGCAATCATGTCAATCAAAATGAACAAGTAATCGATGATAAATCCCTGTTGACAGATTAGGGTTTCAATTTAAAATCCATGGGAGTCACGAGCCCATGCTCAAACCCATGGGTTTCTTTTAGTTATAACATTCAGATTGTAAACAACATGTTCAACAAAAGTGTATTCAAATATAAAGTGCTTATGATACCTTAAGAATGCTTGGGATTGTACATTAATGTATTTTTTTTTTAACATATTGTGTCAAACTTGTTTGTGTTTTGTTTTCTTTTCAAAACAGAAAGGTATCATCTTACAGAAATCTAACTATGCTTACTGCATAATAGAAAATCATACAACAGTGAAGATGTTTTATTGAAAACATTAAACAGTACAAAGTTCATGGAAAACCCACAGTCGACATCAAGCTGAGGTGAAGTTCAAATGCCACATATTCTTCAAAAGTAATAAAAATGACAAATGCCGTAAAAATTTGGATACAACAGTGGGAAATAACTTATCTGAATGTATGTGTGGAGGGTAGTATATCTCCATAGCTCCATCATAAGCCATGTCTTTCAAAACACTGTAGAATGTCATGTTTTCCAAAAAAAAACCACATGCTGGTCGAGATGAAACATGTCGTAAATGGGTGTGTTGTCTGTATGTTTGAAGGATGAAGGGAGAGGACAAGCAATAATGAATTTATGTTGTCATACTTCAAGCTGGGAGTTGAGAAAGAAGCTGTCATGAAGAAAACTTATAGTTGGGGTCGATAGTTACACAGCGGGCTGGGGATGAGTCTGAAGCTGTGGCTAAGACATCCCCAGTTCAGAGTTAAAGACTACGGGTTATACTCTCAAACACAGCTCAAGATCATGCCAAAATAGCGGTGATCATCACACCAGTAGAACACTGTGCTGTAACAAAATCACAAATGCAAACAAGAACTCTTTAGATCTTTACAAACTGAAGTTCAAAGACCAGAGGGAAGAGACAATAACTGAGCTGCAAGTTCATTGATGATCGCAACCTATCATGGCACAACATCCTCAGTGTTTACAAGTTAAACAAAATCACAAATGCAAACTTATAGTTGGGGGTTCGAGTTCGAGCAAGATCAAAAGCCACGGCCTTCATAGAAAGATGACATTATAGTTCAGTTGCATTGATTGCAACATATCAACGTTTCATTCAACAAACTCTGAGTTTTCCTTGCAATATGGCGGATTTCACAACAGATTTCATTTTTTACATGGCGGAAACACAGTGAAAACATAAAAACCCTAGAGATGCAAATGAGGCTGATTAATGCAATGCATTGTATTTTATTATCTTTGAGTTCTATTTTCAGTTGGAGTAAATGCGATGTCAGTGACAGTGCATCAGTATTCCTTCAGAATTGCCACCTTGGTACTTTAAGTGCCACAATAACTACAAAGCATCTCTTCGATGGAGATAGTCATGTCATGACAGAAAATCCAAACCAAACTACAGTTACCTTTCAATGCTTGGCTGTGGTGTTTACAGCTAATGGTGGAGTTAAATGCCGATAAGATTAAGTTTTTTAAAAAAAGAAAACTTTGCAAGGTGTGAAATCGGGTTTTGAAATCTTTTCTTCATATTCGAATCCCATGTATTCAAATTAATGTAACTTCTATGATGATGATTAGGGTCATTCAAGTGGGATGTTTTTTAAAACTTAGGGTGGTTTAGCTTTGTTTTAAAAGCCCTTTAGTTTTGGAAAGGTTTTTTTTTTTTTTGGAGGGAGAGTAATTTGAATAAGCCATGTTGGCTATTTAGGGAGTTCAGTTTTTCATTTTGAGGGGAGTCAAAATGAGGGGAAGATTTCTTTAGTGAATTTTTGAATTCCTATTGCTGAAATCCATTTTCTTTGTATTCCATTGTAGTTACATATGTGTGGTTCCATTTTTATGTAAGAGAATTTTATCATTCCTTGACATGATTCTGGGATTCACGAATGTAGGTTGCACACAAACTTTTGGAGAAGAATACAATTGCCTTACATACACATATTTCTTGTTGTGATCATTTTTCATATTTCCTGTTTTTCAATTTTATGCATGTAAGAGTAATGCTTTTGCAAATATATACTAGTGAATTATAACAGAAATATAAGCCTTTTGTGGAATGTGCATATTGTTAATGGGAGAAGTATTTCTTGTGGTCAAAAACCTAGTTATTCCCTTTCAATTAGCCTATGTATTGATCAGTGAATGATAATCTAAAGATCCATCAGAACATGATAAGTATAAGTCAGTTTGAAACTTCATAAAAAAGTCTAAGTATCCTTGGTGTATCACCTTTCTATTATGCAAGTTTAGTTACAAATCTCTTTTCTCCTTTTCCCAGTTCAGTTTTCAATCAGGAAGTGATATACCATATTTTATAGAAACCGGCCTGGAATCCAGAGATTCCTCTTCATCCATAGTCTACCCACAACTAGGAGAGGTTTCCATGGTTAGGATAGAATTGTCATATAGCCCTAATGCCTGAGTTAGGGTGACAATTCTAATCCTGAACAAGCACTATGATGGTGGGAGTGTCAATTTTGGGAATGATGAACCCTTCTATGTGAAAGGTAAAGGTTGTATTGCTCTAACAAAAAAGAATCAAATGTGATGATTCTTATTGGGTTGAAGGACTAAGGAGGAATCTACTAAGTGTGGCATAGTTGAATAACATTGGTTTCAAGGTAGAATTCATGAATGGTAAGGCCAAGATCCTGGACAGTAAGGGAAAGCTACTTGGAACTGGTAGACAAACAAAAGGTAATCTATTTTATCTTGATCTTAATGAAAGTTCATGTTTTATTTCATAAGTAAAAGAAAGTTGGTTATGGAATAAATTTTTATTTCATGTGAACTTTGATAACTTGGTTAACATAATCAAGAACAAAAGAGTAAGAGGAATTCCTATTCTGAAGAAACCTCAATTAGCCATATGCAAACAATGTCAAATTGGGAAGATGAACAAAAATAGATTAAAGAGAAAGAACTACAATACAAAAGAAGTTTTGGAATTAGTACATACTGATTTATGTGGACTAATTGGAACAAAAATTTACACAGATAAGAAGTGTTAATCCCTAAGTTTTGTTGATGATTAGTGACCAACACTTAGTCATTTACTTAGGAAGTTTTAATTGGTTATCACTATGGCCGAGCTAAACATTAAAGGCCAAGCAACATTTCCGAGCAAGTTTTAGGTTGCTGAGTTACATCATGCCGAGCCAAATAGAATATTAAGTGTCAAGCGACAAAGATGTTAAGTGTTGAGCAGAAATTTTTTTGCATACATGTCAGGATTGATTCAAACTTTGATGTAAAATGTTTAGGCCAACTTGTATGAGATTTGGGCCAACATTTGTATGCATTTAATATTTGTCTACTGAGTTAATTACGCATTTAATTTATTTATACTATGAATGGCATGGAGCCAATCAAAATGTCTTGGGGGCATAAATAATAGATCTTGATCATTGATCTAGATCTCATTGCCAGATCCAAAAAGACATATAAGATTGATTCTAACCCTAGAAAATAGAGAGACAGAAAAAAAAATATTGAGTGTGAGAAAAGGGTTGTTCATGAAAGATGAATAGTGAGTTATTTTGTGAAGAAGCCTAGATCAAGCAGAATCACAGAGCAGTGAAGAGAAGAGTAAAGACATATATGACTGTGAGATCACAGAAGGTATTGGAAAGAGAATATCCATCATCAACATCTAAGTGCATAACGAAGGATCACTACTTTAAATATTCTAACAAGTGTATCAGGTGAAATCTCTTAACAAAGTGGTTCTAGCAGACCATTTTAAATCTCTTAGCTGAGTGCTTACTTTACTGTAAGCTAAAATCCTTTGAAAAGGTAGATTGTAATGATTTTTAGTTCTTAACTGAATAGACCTTTAACTAGGTAGATTTCATTTTGTAATCATACTCTTGTAGCCCTAACAGGCACACTTTATTGTTGCAGTAGTGAATATTTTGTGGGTGTCATCCCCACCCTAGTTTTACCTATTTGGGTTTTTGGGTTACCAAAATTATATGTAATGAGTTATATATTTCATGTCTTGGATACTATCTGATGATAGGTTAAACTCATATATGTATGAATGTGGATCAATTTGTTTTAAGTGGTTAAGTTTTAACATCTAATTCACCCCCCTCTCAGTATCTTTCTTTCTCCATTATTGTACTTCCAACAATTGGTATCAGAGCACAGTTCACCTAAAAAATCTTTTAATCATCTTGTGAGTACATATATTGAGATGGAGGTTTACAAGTTGGGTAAAGTCATTGAGAATCAGAAGATCAAGATTCAGCTAGCATTACATCAGCTTGAGATAGCAAGATAGGAATTGAAGAAATCATTGATAGCTAGGAAATATTTGGCCAAACAAATGAATGAATTTCATTACCAGGAAGATGACACTGTAAATCTATTTTAGAATGGAGATTCTACTGAGAGAAATGCAGCAATTGCAAATCTACTGGAAAAGAACAATGCACTATGTGAAGAAGTCAGAAACTTGAAAAGAGAACAAGAAATGCAGACAGTGAGACTATGTGAAGTAGTGGAACAAAAGAAGAAAGCTTAAGATGAAAAATCTATGGTAGAAGAAGATAAAAGAGTTATAACTGTCAGACTTGATGAAAGGACACATGATGTGCAAATGATGACAATCAATTAGGTTGACATGGAAAATCAACTGCTACTTGAAAATTAGGAGATTAATAGGAAAGATGTGGAAATGATGAATTTGAGATTTGAGAACATCAATTGAAAGATGATTTGAGATCTAAGAAGGAACTCAAGGAAAGGATGAATAAACCTAATGAAGTCTTTACTCATTTTGAGAATCTGATGGAAGCATCAAGAAGGCCAAAGGATTCTTCTAGATTAGGTCACACTAAACCAAAGACATCTACTAAGAAAGGAGAATCATCTAAGAATGGTGAAAGGAGGAAAACCTGTTTTCCACCACTATGGAAAACCAGGTCATACAAAAAAATTTTGCCGAAGCAAGAAAGATAAGTCCAATCCTAAACCTAAGTTCAAATGGTTACTATTTTAATTGCAATAAATTTGGACATAAAGCACATGAATGTTGGGCTAAAGCAAGTGATGCACCTCCCAAACCAAGATTTAATGGTTATTGTTACAAGTGTCAGAAACATGGTCATAAAGCACAAGACTATAGATCCAATGCTAAACATCAATGGACATCAAAGACAAACAAAAGCATCTAGGAAAGGAAACACTTACAACTAGGATTATAATACAAGGTAGAGTTGTCATTACTATGAAGCATATGGACATGCACCTAAAGATTTCTTAAAGACACATTTCAGAGGGAAATATAAGAGTTGGATGAATGGAAGCCTAGTTTTTTTTAGTTGTTTGAAGATAGGTCACACTAAGAGAGAGTGTAGGAAAAGATTTCTTGCTCCTACTGCTGAAGAAATAAGAGCACAAATGAACAAGACATGGGTAAGGAAAACAAAGCCGAGCACCAGTGAATCCACTAAAGCTGAGGTCACCAATCCAAAGGATTAGTTGATCACACCATCTCTAACTGACCAGTAGTGGTATGTAAGGAAATACATTTAAATTTCAAATCTTACATCAGTTCCTAACATATAAATGTGCCAAATTCCATATCTACATATGTTGAGATGCACCAAGATATGTTTGTGACAAATGCCGAGAAGAGTTAACTGCACTATAGGTGCCGATTTGGTTGGCCAAGTAAGTTGTGTGATGGGTGAGTATGGTAAGCCAAGTGATATGCAAGTTGTGTTAGTATTTCTTAAAACAATTACATAGAAAATTAAATGCGTAATTAACTCAGTAGACAAATATTTAACAATTTTTTGAATATTTTTATGATATTCAAAAATTTATATGTTTTTCTTTTATAGAAGTAGCCTAGGAATATACCTTCATCACCTTTTACATCAAATTTTCCATTTCTTTCTTCCTTTAGGATGTAACATTTACTTCCAAATACTTTGAAATAACAAACATTAGGTTTATAGCCATACCATAATTCAAAAGGTATCTTCTCAGTACCTTTCTTTAGTTGAAATCGGTTTAAGGTGTGAATTGCAGTGTTGATGGCTTCCTTCCAGTATTTGGTAGCAACATTCTTTTCAATCATCAAGGTTCTTACACAACCCATAATTGATCTGTTTCTTCTTTCTGCTATACTTTTCTTTTGTGGAGTACCTGGGGTAGATACTTGTCTTTTGATTCCTTTTTCGGTGCAAAATTCATTGAATTCATTATAAATGAATTTTTCTCCTCTGTCACATCTTAAGCATTTAAGTTTCTTTCCTATTTATTTTTCAACTCTAGCTAGGTACCATTTGAACTTCTGAAAAGCTTCTGATTTTTCTTTGAGAAACATAACAGTTAGGTCCACCTTGTTAAACTATTTTTTTGATCCACCTATGAGAATGAATGAGTTAATGATCTGCTCTGTGCAACTGTGATTGCTGAATAAGATCCTTTGTAACATAACTAATCACCTGAATGTGATGGAAAAGTCTCTGTTGTCCTGAACACTTCTTCACTTAAATCAAACTTCCATTCACATAATCATATACATCTTCTTATTATACATTCATACTACATACATGCATACATTGTCATTCTACATAGTGGATAAAAAAACTATCTTACATATATATCTTTATCCAATAAATAACATTGTAAGTCAGCTTGCAATAAAAAAATGTATATTTAACAATATATGCAAAGTCATCTTCATACTATCACCTGGGTCCAAAAGAATACTTGGGTGATAAAATATCACTTGGGCAATACTGAACACTTGGGTGATGCTGAACACTCGGGTGACACTCTATACTCGGGTAACTCTGTATGCTTGAATAAAACTAAATGACTAAGTGTTTCGACACTAATTGACAATATGTCTTGCCATAAGGTCTACAATCTCCCCCTTTCGTATTAGTGACAAAATCACTTATCATTAAACTTTGTATTTGATATGTCAAAACTCCCCCTTATAGATTACTTGAGTTTTGACACTTTCTCTACTGCTCGGGTCTAACGGACTCTCTTTTTGTATTTTTTCAAAATTGTTATTGTAGAATATATCTTATACACTATTCACTATACATGTAATATTTACAATGAAATCTCCCTTTTATATGATGATATGTCCCCCTTGTTTTTGACCAGAATGCCAAAAAGAATGTCATCTATAGGGTTATCCCAAAGTAGGATAGAAAATCACTATGTACCTTTGAAATTTGAGATAGAGTGTTGTCCCAATTATCTTGTAGCACCTTCAATATGTGCAATTCAACTTGTAGTTCTGCAGATATCTCTATCATCAGCTCGAAAACTGAGAAGTTGTTTTCATGGATGAGAGTTTTAGCATGTGTTATACATTTCTGCATTCCATCCATGTGTGGTATAATTTGGATCTGAATGGTTGTAATAGATTCTCTAATTCTTGCTTCTTATCTTAACACTTCAGCTTGCAGACCAGTAAGATACTTTACTTTCATGAAGTGAGTAGAACTAGTGCTCGGGTCAAGTGCTAACTTCCTTGCACTTTCCTTCATGTTAGCATTTATCTTTACTATCTTATTCTTGATTTCCATGGTAAAGGTGGAGGAGTCACTCAACTTTACAAATAATGCTACCACATTTTCACAGTGGTTTCTAGAGTGATGATAATCTTTGTAAGATGCACCTGATCAATTGCAATCTTCTTTGAAATTCTCTTTAGAACCTTGTTCTCAAATTTATTCTCTACCTTCTCAAGTAACTTTTCCTGACCATTCATGTCTGTGTTGAACTTGTTGACAATTTCAACAAGTTGGTCTATTATTGAGTCACTTTCATTAGCTTCAATTTGCAAAGCATCTACAAATATGTCATTTACATCTTCAAGTACTTTGTTCCTTTATCTTTCCTTTCTGAGTTTCTACTGTGAGGCCCTTTTCTTCCAATATTCTCCCAAAATATCCATTTTTTCTATAGATAGGTTGGATAGATGCAAATTAGGAATCATAATTTCTTTATTTAGATCTATCTCCTCAATTATTTCTGCCTCTGATTTAGAACTCGGCAAAGGAACAATTTCCTTACCTTTATCTACCTTATCCTTAGTATCAGTATTCAATCCAATTAGGTCATTGACCTTTATATTACAAATTGTTGGATCAACACTAACTGATGAATCAAAAGTAGAAATATCTACCTTGCCTTTCATTGACTCGGGTGTGCATGTCTCAGTAGTAAGAGGAGCTTGTTTCTGCGTCTTTATCTATTCTGATGTAGATTTTGCAACCTTGTCTTTACTCTGAGTCACTATACTATGTATGAGAGATTGGGGTAGTGATGCCATTACCTCAACTGCAATCTTCTTTGTGTTGGACTCGTCAATGGTTTGTACCTCAGGTAGAGTTTCATCATTTCCTTATTCTAGAGGGTATGTACTTGGTACTTCTTCCTTCACATTTCTTTCTACAATCTCAAATATTGATTTCCACACTAATGTGGCACACTGAGCTACTTCTTCTATATTCTTGTTCCATATTTGAAATGCCCTGAATCTGGGGGTGTGATTATTCTCATATTTTCTTGAGGCCTCTTTAACTTCTTTGCTTTTCATTGTAGGCATGACCTGCTTCAATGTCTCTCCCCTTATATCTCTTTCAATTTATACTACATTCTTCTATGGAATAGAGACTTCCTTAAATAAGTCTTGTGTCATATAATTCTTCAACTTGGAACGGTCATATTTCCACTTTTCCATCTTTTCTACCACTGCTTGCTCAATTTTCTTCTTCTCTTCTTCTATCCTAGAAGCATACTTCAGTGATTTCAAAGAACTCATGGCTCTTCCTTCTTTAAGGTCTTTGATCTTTTAATCAAGTAAGGGAGTGGGTTTTGTGAAGACCATGGTATCTTCTTTAACTTCATCCTCTTCATCACTTAATATAAGCTTTCTCCTAGATCTTCTTAGGGTGACAATAGGGGTAGTGCCTTTTTCTTTCTTCTATCTAGGTGTTGTCTTCCTCTTCTTCTATGGAGGATTAAAATCAGTGTCTTCCTTGTCAGATTCAATTTCCTCAATCTCCTTTGTTTTAACCATTTCCTCTTTTCTCTTAGATATTGAAGGAGAGTCAGAGGTCTTTCCATACTTCTTCTTGAATGTATCAAGTCTCTTTCTTCCTCTCTTCAAAATCTTAGGAATCTCAATTTCAAGAGATATCCTTCAATTAGCTTCCTCATAGGTTCCAAAGTAGGGTGCCTTTAGATTGACAGGTTCATTCACAAGAGCCTCTATGATATCTTTAGTGTCCTCATTATTTACTTCATATGGCAAGGGTTGTACCCATGCAACCCTAGGCTTTACTGCTTGTATATAAACTGTCACAATCAACTAGAAAAGAAATTTCTTCATTGTACTTCTCCACTAGTTGTTTGGGAATCCTATATCTACTCTGCATTTTCTATTTGAAAATTTCAAAGTATCCATCCATGATACTATCAAAATTATCTCCCATCTCTTCTATGAAATCATTAATTTGATGGATGATTGGTCTATCCCTTTTTATACTATTGTTCCTTTGGAGGGAAAGAACCTCTCAACATAAAATAGTATGCAGATTAGAAGAGAACCAAACTTACATGAATTGGTTTTTGATACTCAGATGCTCTCCATGTTCTTTCTCAACTAAGTGAGTAGTGATTCTATTAGGTCAAATACCAGATCTTTCTTGACAACTTTGTAGGCTAGGTCAATAGCTTCGCATGCAACACTATTGGGTCTACTTGAATTGTATATCTTGTGTGCTATCACATGAATGTGAAATTTCATCTCCATGTCTATTACTCCATTGAGTCTCATGCCTCTACCATCCCAGTTAGAAAGAGTTAACTCTGCTAGTTCATCCCTATTTAAGGTTTTGGTATCTTTTGGATTATCTAGCATAGGGATCCTAGTTACATGGTGAATTATCTTCTTAGTGATCTTCACAGGATGTCTATCCATAGTTGTATGTCATGAACATGACTAAGAACATATCTCATCCACTTTGTCTAAAATTCCCTTGGTATATGCATGATATGTGTATAACCCTTGGTTTCATGGTACTTATGCCTGGGATTCAGTCTCCCGTCTGTACATAACTTCTCATATGTTTGATTCATCTCACTAGTTGCAAGCTCCTGTATGTTGCATTGATAGAAGCTGTGAATGTCATTGAATATTAACACTCTTAGAGGGATTCAGGAATGAGCTCCCATTGGGTCTATTTCCTCTACAATTGTTGGATGAAGCTTGAACATGGGAGGATCACAAATTGTATTCCTTACTAGCATCTCTAAACCTTTGTTAACCTTTCTACTGGAAGTGGATGCCCTATTGCTCAAATGAAATAATAAAACTCTACTTTCAATCATGAATTCGCACTGAATTGCTAAAGCTATTAATTGACTTGTAAACTGAAAGCATTGTAAACAATACTTTTCACAATCCTTCATATATAGGATTTTTTAAACCATTAGAGTATTTCATTAAATGCTCCATACATAGTAGCTGGTGTGACTTGGGTGTTTCTCCAAGATTCACTCGGAACCTTAGGTGAAAATAACTTTCCAGTTATCAACACTACTCAACTCATCTCAGGTGAGTTAGAGTGACTCAGGTGTAACTAACATTCTGACTCGGGTTGAAATAAAATATGTCCTCATGCATCAATATGTGGATATGGACTATATTTCTTACCTGGAACTTATGTAGGATGGATTTTTATTGCACGGTTCTAGTCATCTCCTTACTTTCTTATTCTATAATGATGGATCCACCCATCTCACTATTTAGGGTGTCATTAGATCCTTCATTTATTTGATCTGAATTGTCTGAGGATTTCCTTACCCATTTATTGCTCATCTAAGCTCTAATTTCTGAGACTTTGGTTTTACCATTCTCAAAGCTAGTATCAACCTCTTCTCTATTCATACATTTCTTTCTCAGATGATCGAGTTGTTTACACACATAGCATCTCTTTGTAAAATCTCTTTTTTCTAAACTAAGTTTTCACACAATTTGCACCAATGTGTCCATATTCACCACAGTGACAACATCTGTACCAAGTGTTGTAATCCCAACCAAAAATTGCCTTGGCTAATTGTTCAGTAGGATTGCAATTCTTAGTTCTACACTCAGAAGATTTATGACCTTTTTTGTTACATTTGTAGCATTTTTTTTCAAACTTAGGTTTCTGTTTGCATTCACTTGCTTTATGTCCATGTTTGTTGTAGCTGTAGCATTTACCATTAAATTTTGACTTTCCATTGATTCAACATTTATTTGATGTATGCCCTATCTTACCACAGTTATTGCATTTAGGTATGTTTTTCCTTTGAGATCCTTGTTGTGAGGATTTACCTGGTTCAGTATATCCTAATCCAATCTGTCCATGATTCTCAGTTCTGTTTCTTGATCCATTCTAGTTTGTGAATTCACCATACTTTCATTTGTTTTCTTTTCAGTATTGAGATCATTCTGAAGTCTTTCATTTTCTTTCCTTAGGTTGACAACTTCTTGTGTTGCATTGTTGAGTTGACTTACCAAATCAGCTTGCTGAAGTGCTAAGTGTTGGATTTAATTTTCTTTTTCTTCTAATCTTGTACTCAACATTATTTTATCTTCTTGTGCTATATTTATGTCATCTTCTACTTTGTTCTTTAGTTCCATGACTTCACACATTTTGATTAAGTGAACTTCCTATTCTCTTTTCAAATTTCTGACTTCTTCATGTAAATTGAGATTCTTTGCAAGCAAGTCTTCAATGGCTGCATCAGCTTCTTCAGAGCTTCTGTCTTTATAAAAATCTTTAATTCTTTCTTCTATATAGTTTTTTTCATTCATCTACACTGCTAATTCTTTTCTTCTCTTTAGGGAAAGAGAGAGTCATCCCTTAAGTTTTATGATCTGATCCATGGCCACTTTAAGATCTATTTTTTTCATTCTCAATGGCTTTCTCCAGTCTGTATGTTTCCATATCCTCTAATCTTTTCTGAAGCTGTAAAACTTCTGATAAGAGAAAAAATTCTCTCATACCAATTGTTGGAATTATATGATGTTCCCAAAGATTGAGAGGGGGGTGAATTAGGAACCAATAAAAATTAATCCTTTTAATCCACAATTATATTAGCTTATTTTTTTTCATGCATATAACTTGAAAGTAAAGAAACAAATACAACACATAACACATATTTGGTTACCCAAAAACCTTCCAAAAGAAAGTAAAACTGGGGTGGGGATGATACCCACAAGATTTAGTACTGCAGTATAAATTTAGCCTATTAAAGCTTACAATGACCACTTCTAATGGTCTACCCTGTTAGGAGAATAGAAAGGAATATTAGGTCCACTTTGTTAAATGATTTTTCTGATCCACCCATGAGAATGAACCAATTGATGATATTCTCTCTACAACTATGATTTCTGAATAAGATCCTTTGAAATATAACTGATCACTGAATGTGATAGATAAGTCTCTGATGTCCTGAACACTTCTGCAATTAACTCAAACTACCATTTGCATAATCATATCCATCTTTTGATTATACATTCATACTAAATACATAAATGCATTCTCATTCTACATACTGGATAAAAAAACAATCTTACATATATATCTTTATCCAATGAATAACATTGTAAGTCAGCTTGCAATAAACAAATATATATTTAACAATATATGCAAAGTCGATTTCATACTGTCACTCAAGTCCAAAAGACTTCTTAGGTAATAAACTGTCACTCAGGTGATACTAAACACTCAGATGATGCTGAACACTTGTGCAACACTATATACTCGGGTAACTCTATATACTTGGGTAACAATGAATGACTAAGTGTTTTGACACTAATTGACAATATGTCTTTCCATAAGGTCTACATTAACATCTCAAAGAACCTTGTGATGCATACTAAGACTAAACATATTGCAATAAAGTATCAATTATTGAGAGAATTAGTTCAGGCCAAGGAAGTAAGATTAGAATATGTGAATACTAAAGAACAAATTGTAGACGTATTCCCAAAACAATTACCTAAGGATGCACTTTTGTATCTTATAGGAAATATAGGGGTAATTCCCCTAACTGAGGCTCACTAAAACATAGTTTAGTGATGCATCAACTGAGCTACAAAATAGAATCAACATGTTGATGCAGGTATTTAGAGCTTATTACATATGATTTAGTATAGACATGTACATTACAACTTCATTGGATATGTCAGCTGGTGTCTTTGGCATTGGTTGTCAAATAGGGAGAGATTACTATATGTCATAATGATTAGTGATGAAGGGAGAGATTACTGTATGTCATAAATATTACTGATGGAAAAATTGATGACAGAGGGAGAACTTTATTAGAATAAAATATTAATGTAAGAGGGAGAATTTTGTATTTTAGTAATTGTGAATACAGAGGGAGTTTTTGGATTAGAATCAGAATGAATCTAAGGACATTAATAAAAATTTCATTTTTATGTCTGCTACTCTATAATTATTTGTATTATGACATGTTGTGTTTCCATTAATGCCAAAGAGGGAGATTGTTGATGGCAATTATTCAATTTTGTATTTTCATTGATGTTTACACAAGTATAGTGATTTTTACATAAATGTCAAATCCCATCCTAGTAAAGTTAGTTCATGCCAAGCATTCTTGGGAATTGAAGAGGACCAAAGTGATTTTTAGTTCTAACCAGGTTCACTCAGGCATTACAGTGTTGGTTGGGCATTGAAGGATTTCAGTGTCAACTGAATTGAACAGTTAGTGTCAGCGGACTAATAGAAGTATATATATTTTATGGATAATTAGTTATATGTAGTCGATAGCCATGACTTTTATTATTTATTTGGAAGGATATTAAGGCTGATTTGACAAGGCTTATCACACACACACAAACACACACACACACACACACACACACACACACACACACACACACACATATATATAAGTTCAAGTTTGGATTAGATATAGAAAAAGTTTGTGGAAGTGTATGTGTGTATGCCATGAAGAGTGAAGGAAAAATAAGATGGGATTCTGATTGAGGACAGAACACAAAGGACTAAAAAATAATATATGATTAGTGAGGATAAAGTAATTAATCCAGAATAGAGATCTGAATCAGCAAAGACAGTTGCTTATCAAAATAGGTCAATCCATTCTTACTTTCTAACAATTGTAGCAGTGATCAAAATCTCTTAACAAAGTAGAGTTAACGGTCTTTTATAAAACCTCTCACAAGGTGAAATTTCTACATTGAAATTTTTGAAGACCTCTCACAAGGCCACTCCTTATATGGTGATTAAATCCTGTAACAAGGTCATACCTGACAATGTGTTATTGTAACCTTTAATAGGGTTGGCTCCTAATAAGGCTCACTTCAGAAGAGTGAAAAAAAGTGACTAGTTGAAATTGGTGGTTTTTCCCATATTTGGTTTCCACATTAAATCTTGGTGTTATCTGTGTACATTTCATTTTCTTTATGGTTTATATTTCTGCAATTAATTACTTAAGATAATCACAGTTAATATCTTAGGATTTGCTATGTTAACCGAGTGACAGTAGAAAATTTGTGTTACCCAAGAGACAATGACAAATTTTTTTAAGACATATAAGGGACTTGGATTTGTTTTTGTGGTAACTGATTCACCCCTCCCCTCTCAATTACTCAACTCATTTCCAAAAATTACAACACCTATGATAACTTTTTGCATCATTTTGTATAGGTTGCAAGTTATGTCAAATCATTTAAGTTTTTTAGTTGTGGAGAGATTCCTTATAATTTGATATTCATCAAACCTTCTTATGAATCACTATTATACAAGGTATGCTACTTAAAGGTTGTGTCTTGCACTAGGTGATCTTTGAGGCTTCATTTTATTTCATTAACTATTTGTTTAAAAATTTTAATATGGGTAATTGTAAAACATAGGGTTAAATGGGACTATTTATAATAATTTTATTATTATTAATAGAGCATTTATATCTTTATAGTGTGTGTTCTACCTCATTAAATGTACGAAGACTATTTATTTGACTGGTAGATAATGTGAACGTCTTAAGTAATGATATTTGATTTTTACATTGTATCTTCATACGTGATGTAATTATATTCAAATTTTAGTAATTATTGTTTAGATTAATTTATATAT
>MU226835.1:555462-587689 GCA_018584345.1 Thuja plicata | reverse complement strand
GTGGTTCTTATTACCATTGAGATCCGACGGTTCTTCTTCTTGCTTGGATGATCCTTATCGCAGTTATATCTTCTGATTCTTTTGGAGACTTGTACAGTTTCATGAGTTGTATCATGTGTATTCTTCATGTTTATCTTAGGAGGTTTTGATCTTATCATATCATTTGTAATCTTGTAATAGGGTATCGGATGTAATACCTGTATTGGTTGTTGTATCATACTTGTATTAGAGTGATTACTACATACCCTACGACATGTGCAGAGGATGTGAGTTATGAGATGTATATTATTGGATTCATTTGATTTATCATTTGTATTAGTTCTTTATAGATGTTAATCATAGATTATCTTGCTTATGTGATACTACGTCAAGGAACCCTCGAGGATTGTTATCTGTGTATGAGTTATTCTTATGTGTATGTCGTGTATCTCATTGCTTCCGCATTGCTATCATTGTTTGTAAACATTTAAAAAAAAAATTATCCTGTTAACTCAGTGTCAAGTTTAGGTTTGTTCTCCTGGGTTCCCTGGCGGGGCATTACAGATTCCTTATAATTTGATATTCATCAAACCTTCTTATGAATCACTATTATACAAGGTATTCTACTTAAAGGTTGTGTCTTGCACTAGGTGATCTTTGAGGCTTCATTTTATTTATATAGGACTATTATCCTTATCATCTTCATGCATCACCTTTTAAATTTTAAAGTTTAGATTTTTCTAGATTATCATCTCTTCTCCCTTTTCATTTCAAAGCTTAAGTTTTAATGAGTTTTAGGTGAAGTACCAGTTAGGAATCAGCCTTATCCTAATATTCACTCCAAGTTATTAGGTAACCCACTACCTAGGAGTGATTCCATGTTTCTCTAGATAGCTAAGTTTGGAGACTTAGAAAGGGTTCATTTTTTAGAGCTAACAATTTTGGCATGTGTGGTGGGATTGTTCTTACCGAAAAAGTCAAAATACTTCAAATATATTTCTATTTTTGGTATGCTATCAATAAGTTGTAGACCTATAAGAGGTTTTTTTTTCATATCTAGCAACTTTGTTGAAGAAACACGCAAGGGACTAGTGCTATTTTTTTTTTGTATGAGATAGATACAAACTAGAAGCTCTAGTTATTTTAACTATTTGAAATTATCCCCGATTAGAAGATGAGGTAGAGAACCAACAAGGAATCCTCCATGAAGTTGTGTTCAATCATCACCACCTAGAAAAGAACCAAGGAGGAGAGGAAGGTCATATAAGAAGGAGATTATGCAAAATTCTACATCACCAACTTGTAGAGTAGGGCTTTTAGAACTAGAACTACCTACTGCTTCATTTTTGGTAGTAGAAAATATCTTAGTTTCAACAAGTACTTCTTTGCCAAGAATTTTCATTCCTATTATTGTACCTACTATACTAGTTCAAGCTAATATCATGGAAAGGTAGTTTTGTTTTGTGCCTTTCCATCAAGGAATCCTATTAAATCTTTCCCAACATGATGAAATACCACTTGTAGCCTTGGAAAGTCTATCATATTTCATGGGGGAGGGTCAAACTACATCTTTTGAAAATATTAGAGATATAGAAACTCTCTATAATGTTCACCATATTACTACAGAGAATGTAGCTATTAGGCTACTTAGAGCATCACTAAAAGGGAATGTTGTACAAACTTTTAGAATATTTCTAGTGGTGTCTATTGATTCATGGGATTGACTGGGAGATGTTTCAAGGAATTTTTTTTAGGATAAGTATGACCACTTGTCTTTGGTTGAGAAGTTGACCACCATCAAGAGATCTCCTCAAGAGTAGATGACAGATTTCAACACCCATCTTTAGAAAACATGGAAAAAAATTCCACTAGAATAGAATTCCAGTCATAGTAAAACCTTCTATAGACCATGCTTTCCATTATTATTTTAAGAGTTTAAATAGTGACATATTAGTAATTCTATAGACTATGGGGTGTGTTTCACTGCTCCAAGATTTTAAAATTGTTGTTAGAGTAAAAAATAGTCTTATCTAGGTGGTAAGATATCCCCAAGGCCACCTATGCCCATATTTCTAGATATTCAACCTAATATGCCTCTAAAAATATTACCATTTTCCCCTTTACCAACTTCTGCAAATCATTAGATATCTCCTACAGTTCCTTCTCATGAGCTGCAGGAGATAAACAATAACCAGAAAAGATAGAAAATATATTGTTGACCTTTTGTAATGAGCTAGTAAGAATTAAGAAGAAAATATTTCAAACTAGACAACCTCACCAAACTCAAAATCAGGTTGTAAATATACCTTACAAACAACATAGCCAAGGCCAAAAATATGAAGGAAATAGGTAGCCTTATCAAAGAAATTTTAAATCAAAGGCCTTTTCATCCATATGCTCATGCACCTCTAAATATTGTTAGAGATATTGTACCTACCTAGAATAACTTTGCATCAGAATATGAGTGGTGTTATCCATGAAAAAAACCACAAAACAAAACTACATGCTCAAATAGAGTTATCAACAAAGAATTGATGGTTACAAGTGCTTCAAGTTCATAGCAGAATGTTCTTAATGATGGTTCCAAATGATAGAAAGATCCACCTGAAGTTGATGCTACCTTCCTAAATTGGGAGGGAGAGAAATTTTTTGGAGTAAGTAGAGATGATTTTCCAATTGCAACCAATACTAGAGCCAAGAAGAGAGCCCTAAAGACTGAAAAATCATAGTAGGTAAGAGAAAATCGGTTGCAGTAACAGGACCATGTACTTCTCAAGAGTCTCATATTTTGTAGAGAATTCCTCAAGGAGATGCCAAGGAGTAGCCATAATTTCAAGAAGAGCCTATTGGTGTTAAGAATCAAAAAAAGGTATATGTTATTATTCCTTTAAACATAGTTGAAAATATGAAAAAGATGAATGTTTCTATAAGTATGTGGGATTCCTTATCTATTCTGGGTCAAACTAACCAATTACAACCAGCCTTATTTGATAGGAAAATGCCTATAAATGTTGCTAATGATTCCCTTAAAGTTTTTTTTACAAATGCATCTCAAAATAGGAGTAATCCACTAGGTAAAGAAGTTAACCCTCCCTAATTATTTGTTTCTCTAATTATAGGGAATAAAATTGGTTCATAACTGTATGTTTGATAGTGGGGAAATAAGTTTAGTCATTCCTAAAAATATAGCAGATCAGTTAGCACTGAAATACCAACCTATTGAGAAAGGAGTAGTGCAGCTTGATGGGTAAAATATTAGTACAGTTGGTGTCATAAAGGATGTGGATCTTACACTTCATGTATGTCCTAAATTTTGTATTTCTCAGGACATTTATGTCTTTGAACTTCCTCCCTATTTTTACCTATGTTTATCAAGAGACTTTACAACAAATATAGGAGGCTACATGTCTTCATACTGGTCCCACTTGTTGTTTAGGACTAGATACGGTACAAAGGTAACCATAAATTTAGAGTTAATTTCTAAAGACCATATAGAACCTTATGTACATAGTGTTATTAATGCCAATTTCTTAGTGTTTGATCATGGTGAAAAATCTAATGTCCAAGAGTCAAACACCCAAAGAGATGATATTCCAGACATCTTATTGGATAAAATATTAGCAGAAAATGTTCATAATGATCATAATAACACTATTAAGGAGGTTGACATGGGGATGTACATGATTCATGAACTAGATTCAGTGATGCCTAATCTTCTAAAATTTGCATATCAGGATTTAAAAAATAGAATGAGGCATTGAAGATGTACTTTATGGGTCTAGAAGTAAAAATGGAGCTTGTGGGGGTGAAATGCTTGTATCTCCACAAGGTGATAAATAGTTTCTAGCCTTTCATTTTTCATTTTCATGTACTACCAACATTATCAAATATGAAGGTTTGATCAAAGGCCAGGAATGGGCTAAGAAGAGGAAGATCAGTTGTCACCAAGTCTTTAATGACACCAAGTTAATTGTTAATTAGGTGAGAGGTTTTCATGTTGCCAAAAATGATGTTTTGAAGTCATACAGACATAGGGTATGTGATTGTTAGAATTAATTTAGAATAACTAAGATGGGAGGGGTGAATCAGTTATCCTCAGGTCTAGATGTAGCAAATAAAAACTTTCTGTATTTCAGATCTACTCGGCAGTAGTAGCATAAGTCAACAACTTTAATCATGCAGTTTACTATCAATTAAAATTAGCTTGTAGAAACATAACAGTAAAACAAACCATAAGCATTCACACAAGTTGAAACAAGTATTTAACATGGAAACCCAATATGGGAAAAACCACCAATAACATGCTACCAAATTTTCACTCTTCTGAAGTGATGCCCTATGAGGAGCCAACCCTGTTAAAGGTTACAATAACACACTGCTAGGTGTGACCTGGTTAAAGGATTTAATCACCCTGCCAGGAGTGGACTTGTTAGAGGACTTAGAACATTCCACCTGAATGTCACCTTGATAGAGGATTTATACAAATTACTTTTAGGTCAACCTTGTTAAAGGATTTAACTGATACAATGGTTAGAAAGTAATTAACAGTTGTGATCTGATACATACAACTTACTTTGCAAATTCAAATCCAATTACAACTTTGATGTTAACTTACTGGATAGCCTACATTATCATCTCAACCTTCTGATCTTCTTGGAAATCCTTCAAGAAATCACACATGCAACTCTCTGCTTCTGTATTGAGCCTTCTTTGCTAGATCATGCTAAACAGTAAATCAACTTTGCAACTCTTTTGCATACTTCAAATTCAGTAGCATGCCTCTTGCTTACTAAATGAATAACCCCTTGAGGTTATCATATACCTCTATGTGTAGGTCAGATAAATCTTTTTCCACTTAAACAAGATCGTAGATCTTAGGTTAGGTCATATCCAACAGATCGTTCTATCTTTGCATTACATTTACTTCTCCAAAGTAGTCTCTAATTGAATCTTGAAACCATGCATTAATTATGGTTATCCATACATTAAATGACATGGATAAATCTTTAATTAACATTACATATCCCAATAAAATTAACTAAGTCGGCCAGAGATCTCAAATCTCATCAATAATCCAATTAATGTAAGTCGGCCAACATCACTGTTTCCACTCGGCAATTTCACGGGTGCTCGACATTGAACAACTTTTTCTCATCACAAGCAACTTTGCTTGGCACAAGCCAAACTTGCTCGACACAGAACAACCAAAAAAAATATCTTTGAAAGATAAGCAACTAATTGCTTTGCCAGAGTGCCAACTGATCAAGTACCCTTTTAATTGCCTTAACTCAACCATTCACTTGGTCTTCTTGTTAAATATTCTTCATCATCAATAGATATGGTACTCAAATAGATAACAATAGTATCACCAGTTAAGGTTTGACATCAATGACAAAATCACAACTTCTTGCATTGTCACTTTCCAACAATCTCCCTCTTTGGCATTGATGGCAACACAAAATATTAAAACAATGATTTAACAAGCATAGTTACCAACCAATCCAAAAATTCACCTATGTTCCTTGATATGAATGAATCTTCATTAATTTCTTTAGCTTCATTATGATTCTTATCTATAAAACATTTCTCCCTCTGTGTCTGTAATCACACTGTAATCATCTGTGTCTAATCATCTGTAGACTCACTCTGAGTAGATAATCACTTCAATGTTTTCAATAGTAACTTTTTCCTCTATGTAATATTTCCCTCTTGGTAATCTCTCTTTCTCAGCAATCTCTTCCTCTTTATAGGTAATCTCTCCCTCTTTGAAAACAATGCCAAAGATGTCAATATCATTATCATGTAGATCTTTAGTATCATGCTAATCCTATCATCTTGATTATGACTAATTTTTCTTTTCTATCCTTGTTCATCTTCACAACTTTAGCTAGCATCCTAAAGTGTGACTTACTGTGCATCAATGTGTCAAATATTCTAAATGTAATATTTGATGCAACAGTCCTATACAGAACATAATTAGCCTCAGTGAGGGGAATCACCCCCAATTTACCTCATAGATACTCATGAGCATCCTTGGGTAGTGCTTTTGTGAATATGTCTGCTAATTGTTCTTTAGTGTTCACATAATCTAGTCTCACTTCTTTACTCTGAACTAGCTCCCTCAAGTAATGATACTTGATAGCTCTATGCTTTGTCTTTGAGTGCATAACATTATTTTTAGAAATATTAATAGCACTTGTGTTATCACAATATATGACAACTGGGTCAGTGATTTCTTCCTTCATACCTTTTAGTAGTATCTTGAACCACACAATGTTAAAATAGTTAACTACTACTGCCACATACTCGACTTCAGCTATAGATTGTGAGGTGCAGTTCTGTTTCTTGCTTGTCTAGGAGATCCATCTCTTTCCTAAAAGAAATGCTCCACCAGTTGTGCTTTCCTTGTCATCAACATTTCTAGCCCAATCAGATTCAGTGTAAACTCTGAGTTCAAACTTATCATTCTTCTTATAGTATAGACCATAGTCATCATTTCCTTTCAAATATCTTAGAATCCTTTTTAATACCATCATGTGAGTTTCCTTGGGATTAGTAGAAAATCTTGTAACAATCCCAACAGCTAGGGTAATATCAGGTCTATTGTGTACAACATACTATAGTTTTCCAATCATTGATCTTTAGAGTGTTTGGTTCACTTCTTTTGTATCATCATCTTTTGTCAGCTTCTGTCTAGTAACCATGGGTGTACTCACTAGTTTGGACTCTTCCATTCCAAAAAATTTCAGTATCTCTTTGATATATTTAGATTGAGTGATATAGATACCATTCTTCATTTGATAGATTTGTAAACCAAAAAAGAATTTTATTTCACCAAACATAGACATCTCAAACTCAGTTTGCATCTCTGTTGCAAATTTTTGACATAACATATCTTGTCCACTAAATATGATGTCATCTACAAAAATTTCAGCTAATAGTGTACCTTTTCTTTGATCTATCTTTAAGTATAGGTTGATGTTGTCATTGGTTCTTGCAAATCCAATCTTGATTAGATAACTGTGCAATCTCTCATACCATGCTATTGGCGCTTGCTTCAATCCATATAATGCTTTGTGCAATTTGCAAACCATATTCCTTTTTTTTGGGTCTACAAAACCATTAGCTTGCTCAATATATACTTCTTCTTCCAAGATTCCATTGAGAAATGTAGATTTCACATCCATTTGATAAACTTTGAATCCTTTATAGGCTACATATGCAAGTAAGGTTCTGACACCTTCCAATCTTGCAACTGGGGTGAAGGTTTCACCATAGTCAATTCCTTCCTCCTATCCATAACCCTTTTATACTAGTCTAGATTTCTTTCTTGTCACATCTCCATGTTCATTCAGCTTGTTCCTAAATACCCACTTTGTGCCAATTACATTTTTATCCTTCGGCCTAGGTACAAGTGTCAAAGTTTTGTTCTTCTCAATTTGTTCAATTTCCTCATTCATTGCTTGTATCCAATCTTCATTTTCTAAAGCATCTTTCACTTTTTTGTTCTCAAATTCACATAACAGACATGTGCCATTTTTCAACTTACTTCTTTTCATAATAGCAGAATCCTTTGATCCAATGATTTGATCAGAATTGTGATTTATTCTCACATATTTTGCTAGGGTACGCTCAGTCCTTTCCTTAGGTTCATTGTCTTTATTTAGTTCTGCTTGATTCTGTGACTCGACATCTCCATTATATAGCTCAGCATTCACTTCCAGTTGCTCAGAAACTCCACTCTATGACTCGGTAGGTGCATGTTGTTGTTCAACAGTAGTCTCAGGTAGTGAATTATAATCTTCCTCATCCAGATATACAAATGATCTATAGCTTTAAGGCTCTTATGTACTTTTAGCTTCATTTCTTTCTGAAAACTCATCAATTCTTACATTTTCACTTTCAACAATTTTGTTAGTATTAGAATTCAAACATTTGTATGCTTTTCTTTTTGTTGAATAACCAAGGAATATGCCTTCTTCACCTTTAGCATCTAGTTTTCCATTTATTTTGTCTTTTAGTATAAAACATTTGCTTCCAAATACTTTAAAATACTTTACACTAGGTGCATAACCATACCAAAGTTCATAAGGTGTAGCATTTGTACCTTTCTTGACTTGAACTCTATTCAGTGTATATATTGCAATACTTACAACTTCTTTCCAATATTTCTATGCAACATTTTTCTCCATCATTAGTGTTCTTGCATAGTCCATGATAGATCTATTCCTTCATTCAAAAATACCATTTTGTGGAGGATTCTTGGGTGTGGACATCTGTCTCTTTATGCCTTTGTCATTGCAGAACATATTAAACTCATTAGAAATAAACTCTCCACCTCTATCAGATCTTAATAATTTCAAACTTTTTCCTATTTCCTTTTCAACTTTAGCTAAGTACCATTTAAATAAATGGAATGCATCAAATTTTTCCTTGAGAAACATTATAGTCATCATCCTTGAATAATCATCAACAAATAGAATAAAATATCTAGCACCACAGTAGCTTCTTTCTCCAATGGGACCATAGAGATCAGTATGGACCAATTCTAGAATTTCCTCTAATATATGTGTTTTACTCCTGAAACTAGACTTAGTCATCTTTCCTAGTTGACATTGTTTACATATAGCATTCTCAGGTTTCTTTAACTTAGGTAGCTCTCTAACCTTTTTTAATTTACTTATGCTTACCAAGTTATCAAAGTTCACATGACACAACCTCTTGTTCCATAACTAAACATCATTGTACTATGCAAAAAAACATGTTTCTTCAGATAAATCTAGATAAAATAAGTTACCTTTAGTCTGATCACCACTTCCAACTAATTCTCGAGTAGAATCATAGATCTTTTCTTTTCTATGATGGAATTCAACTTTGTAACCAGAAGTGTTCAGCTGTGTAGCACTCAGTAAATTATATTTAAGATCATCAACCCAATACACATCATCACATCTAATTTTTTTAGTTAGGTTGATCAATCCTTTACCTTTGATAAGACATGGTGCATCATTACCAAATTTTACATATCCTCTTTTACATTGGTTTAGGGTTTCAAACTTATCTTTGTCACCAGTCATATGACGGGAACAACCACTGTCAATGATCCAACAATCATTTTTACTCATATGAGAGATTAGTGTAGTTTTCTCATCATCATCAGAATCTTGTTTCATTGCAACATAAACAACTTCTATTTCATTGTCATCAGAATTATCAGTGTCATTGTCATAATTTTCTTCAGCAATATAACAAGATTTCTTACCTTTGTCTTTGTAGTCCTTATATTTCCTGAAGTCTTAGTCATCCTTTCTATCTTTGTATTCTTTGTATTTGTTGTCCCTTATTTCATCCTTTTCGTTCTTGTTAGGACATCTAGCAGCTATATGACCAACTTTGTTGCATGAAAAAAAAATAATAGGAAGTTTACCTCTATATTTTCCTTTTCCTCTGGATAGTTTTTTTTCCATAAGTGCTTCAAGTTCTTCAAGATCATCATCAAAAGTGTCACTATCACTATCCACATGTTTCTTTCCTTTCTTAGATTTATTGAGAACCAGATGTGATCTAAAAGAAGAATCAATCCCTTATGGATTATAGTTATCATAATCTGACATTTCAAATGCAGTGAGTCTGCCTATCAGATTTTCCAGATTCAGATTATTGTTAGGAGTACATCTCAATTCTTGAATTGTAGAAACTATAATAGAATGTAAAGGAAGTAAAGTTATCAATACCTTTCTCATAATAGTATTCTCATCAATTGTTCCATTAGCCCCTCTAATGGCATTTACAACTTCTTTTACTTTACCATAGTACTGAATAACATTTTCACCTTCTTGCATTTTCATCTCATCAAACTTACATCTTAGACTTTCTAATTTATCTCTCAACACATTTGTGTCTCCATCATAGATATTTGCAAGTTTGTCGCACATCTTCTTTGCATTTGTGCATCTCTTTATATCATCAAACTTTGAATAGCTCAATGAGGAGGTAATCTCCAACATTGGTTGATTGTGCTCTTGCTTTTCTTTTAGTTGGGCAGCTGTGAGAGGAGAAGTAGGTGGTATATAGGCATTTTCAATAAGTCGCTTAGCATCATCTCCAATACCAACCAGATGTAGTTTCATCAAACTCTGCCATGCAGGAAAGTTATCTTTGTTAATCTTAGGAATACATCTTGATCTTTTCGCTCCAAGTACCTTCAAATTGATTTCAGGAGACCAAAGCTCTGATACCAATTGTTAGAATGAATTTAGAGTAACTGAGAGGGGAGGGGTGAATTAGTTATCCTTAGGTCTAGATGTAGCAAATAAAAAATTTCTGTATTTCAGATCTACTTGGCAACAGTAGCATAAGTCAACAACTTTAATCATGTAGTTTACTGTCAATTGAAATTAGCTTGTAGAAACATAACAGTAAAACAAACCATAAGCATTCACACAAGTTGACACAAGTATTTAACATGGAAACCCAATATGGGAAAAACCACCAGTAACATGCTACCAAGTTTTCACTCTTCTAAAGTGATGCCCTGTGAGGAGCCAACCCTATTAAAGGTTACAATAACACACTGCTAGGTGTGGCCTAGTTAAAGGATTTAATCACCCTATCAGGAGTGGCCTTGTTAGAGGACTTAGAACATTCCACCTAAATGTCACCTTGATAGAGGATTTATAAAAATGACTATTAGGTCAACCTTGTTAAAGGATTTAACTGATACAATGGTTAGAAAGTAATCAGTAGTTGTGATCTGATACATACAACTTACTTTGCGAAATTAGATCCAATTACAACTCTGATGTTAACTTACAAGATAGCCTGCATTGTCATCTCAACCTTCTGATCTACTTGGAAATCTGTCAAGCAATCACACATGCAACTCTCTGCTTCTGTATTTAGCCTTCTTTGCTAGATCATGCTAAATAGTAAATCAACTATGCAACTCTTTTTCATACTTCACATTCAGCAGCACACCTCTTTCTTACAAAATGAATAACCCTTTGAGGTTATCATATACCTCTATGTCTAGGTTAGATAAATATTTTTCCGCTTAAACAAGATCATAGATGTAAGGTTAGGTCAGATCCAATGGATCATTCTATCTTTGCATCACATTTACTTCTCCAAAGTAGTCAATAATTGAATCTTGAAACCATGCATTAATTACTGTTACCCATACATTAAATGACATGGATAAATCGTTAAATAACATTACATGTCCCAATAAAATTAACTAAGTTAGCCAGAGATCTCAAATCTCATCATTAATCCAATTACTATAAGTCGGCCAACATAATTGTTTCCACTCAGCAATTTCATAGGTGCTCCGCATTGAAACACTTTTGCTCGTCGCAAGCAACTTTGCTCAGCACAAGCAACTTTGCTCGGCACAAGTCAAACTTGCTCGGCATAGAACAACCAAAAAATCTGTCTTTTAAAGATAAGCAACTAATTGCTTTGCCAGAGTGCCAACTGATTAAGTACCCTTTTAATTGCCTTAACTCAACCATTCACTTGGTCTTCTTGTTAAATCTTCTTCATCATTAGTAGATATGGTACTCAAACAGATAACAATAGTCTCACCAGTTAAGGTTTGACATCAATGAAAAAATAACAATTTCTTGCATTGTCACTTTCCAACATGGGATATGATAGAATAATTTGATGCTTTTAACTTGATGCTATACCTAGAGGTAAAAATCAACATGAAAATAGGCTAGCTATTGTAGGTGCACAATTTGATATTCCAAATGATATTAGTACTTGGAAAAGGTGCAAAAACATGTGAAAGTAGTTGTTAGGCCTTCCATTCATGATAATCAGACTAATTGGCAAGTGTTTGAAGGTGATGAGCATATTTTTAGTTTTCTATTAGAGGAATATGTGTTTTTAGTTGAAAATAAGGATAAAATCAAACAACAATATAGTGACAAATTTATTTAGTTGAAGTATAATAATTTTCCCAAAGGTTTAGTAACTTTGGACTCTATCTTTGGCATTGATTATCAACTAAAGAATATTAAAACCAATATGCATGTAAAAGAGGATCATTATGAGGAGCTAGATATTTCAAAGGTAAGATTATGAAAATTGGTAAAGTTTAATCTTAGCAAGAAAGATATGCTTTTATAGAGTTGTACCAATAATTTCATGATGCTTTTGCATGGGAATACTCTTATCTAAAGGGATTTGACCCTGAAATTGTAGAACATACAATAGAATTAATGCCAAATGCTAATTCTATCAGGAATAAAAAAGACCTTTGAACCCAAACATAGAACCTCTTATTATTAAGGAGTTGAATAAACTTATTGAAGGAGGTATTATTTATGAGATCAAACACACTAGATGGGTCTCTATTCTTGTCCATGTTAGGAATAAAAATAGGAAAATTAGGATTTTCATTGACTTTAGGGACTTGAATATAGATTATATTAAGGATCACTATATGTTCCCTCAATAGAGAATATTCTGCAAGTAGTTGTTGGTTCTAAGAGATTCTCTTTACTTGATGGTTATTCAGGTTATAACCAAGTTTTGGTGAAAGATAAAGATTAGCATAAAACTGCATTCACTACTAAGTGGGGCATTGTAGCCTATAAAAGACTTCCTTTTATCTTATCAAATGTTGGTGCCACATTTCAAAGGGCAATGGATATGGCCTTTAAAGGCTTTCTATATAAATCTCTGTTGGTGTACCTTGATGATATAATAATGTTCTCTAAAAAATCAGATTAACATTTATCACATTTAAAACAAGTCTTTAAGAGATGAAGGGATTTTGGTATCCATGAATTCTTAAATATGTGTTTTTACTATCTATGAAGGTAAGCTTCTAGGACACATTGTGTCAAAACATGGGATAACAATTTATTCTAAGAGAGTTAAAGAAATTATGTTGTTGTGTTCACCCAGTCATAAAAAAGTGTTGTAAAGATTCATAGGAAAAATTAATTTTGTATGAATATTTATTCCTGATATTGCAAATATTTTGAAGCCTCTAGCTCCTATGTTAAAGAAGAATTCAGTTTTCATCTGGACCGGAGAGGCGAAAAGTAGTTTTTAAGCCCTTAAGGAAGCTTTGTCAACAACTCCTACCTTGGTAAATCTTTTTTTTTGAAAGATTTAATTGTTTATGCTTATGATAGCCTAGATACAATTATTTCAATTCTTGTATAGAAAAATGATGAGGGATTCAAATAATTCATTTCTATTTTTAGCAAAGTTCTAGAGGATTATGAAAATAGGTACAATTTTGTAGAAAAACATGCTCTATTTATTGTTAGGTGTCTTAATAAGTTTAGGAATTTGGTTTCCAACAAAAATATCATATAATGGTGGCCCATCCTAGTGTGAAGGAATTATTTCTAATTAGGGATCTTAATGAGAAAAGAGCAGGCTAGATCACAAAGGTAATACAGTATGATATTGATATAAAGGTCATAAAGCTTGTGAGAGGGAAGGGTATGTGTGAGAAGATGGCTAATGAAACTATTTTAGAAGCTAAAAACATTAAAGATATAGCCCTGGTTACCAATGATGCAACCATAATTAATCAACCAGTAGGCTGGGTGAAAGAGATGACTCATTTTTTTAGATAGGTGATTGCCCACCTAGTCTTGATAGAGCTAAAAGAAGGTACTTAAAATTAAAATATATTACTTATTTTTTAATTGATAACATTATGTTTAGAAAGGATCATAGTTGTGTGCTTTTGATATATATTAATAGCGATCAAGTTAATAAAATGCTTCATGAGTTTCATGATGGACCCTCTCAGGGTCATTTTTCTCAAAGAATAATAGCTTGGAAAATCATGACGGATGGCTATTATTAGCCAACCTATTAAAGGATGCCCATGCATGGGATACAAAGTGTGTCAAATGTGTCATGTTTTCATGTAAATAAAGGTTTCCATCTTTTCCATTACAACCAATCCAAGTAGAATATCCCTTTATGAGACAAGGCATTGATTTTATAGAAGATATTAACCCACCTTCTAGCACAGGACATAATTGGGTCGTCACTATAGCTGATTATTTTACAAGGTGGACTAAAGCAATAGCTCTAAAATAAGATAATTAATCTAGTATCCTTAACTTATATGATGATATTGTAACTAGATTTGGTATGCCAAAGTCTATTATTTCAGATAATGCTTTGGTATTTTTGGGTTTGAGAGTAATAAACTGGGCCATAAAAATGGTATCTACTTGAACACATCCTCAAACTATTATCCTTAAAGGGTAATGGTTTGGCGAAGTATACTAATAAGAATCTAATCAAGATTATCAAAAGGACACTTCAGGACAATCAGAGGGACTAGCACACAAAGTTGAAATCTACCTTGTGGATAGACATAATAACTCCTAAGAGGTATATTAGTAATTCACCCTATGTGTTGGTGTATGGAAAAGAAGTTATATTTCCTATTTCAACAGAGCTTCCTACATTGGACCTAGCTAATTATCTTTTAATGTTTGAGGAAAATGACCCTATGGGAGTAAGATATGCTCATCTTTTAGAGATGGAAGAAGAAAGAGATAAATCCATGAAGACATTGGAGTATCAAAAATCCAAACCAAAAGGACTTTTGAAAAAAGAACTGTTCCTATATTTTTTAGAGAAGGTGATGTTATCCTAAGGTGGGATGAGTGAAAAGAAGGCTAGGTAAACACACCAAGTTTGATAGCATATGGAGTGGCTTGTTTATCATTGCAAAATTGAAGGAGCACAATGCATTCCATATTTCAAATATGGATGGAGAAATTATTCCTATCCTAGTCAATGAGATACACCTCAAGAATTTCTTTAATTTTTGATCTACCCTCTATATTTTAGGTTAGGTTTCTTATTTTCAATAAATTATTGGTGCACTATAGTTAAGTTTCATTTCCAGTTTTCTCAAGTTTTTTCTAGCTGGTGCATGAGAACCAAGCACAAGAAAATTGTAGGAGGTAAATGATCATGAAAATATCCATTTGATTGATATTTGAGTTTTTAATGTCTCTTTTAAGTCATAAGGAACAAAGATGTAAAGGATATACAAGCCATTTGAAAAGTTATCATAGTTGTCCATTCAGGGCCTAGATGGGTCAAATAGGTAAAGTTATGTAAAAAATTCAATGGAAGGGTGGAAATAATGTAAAATTTCATTAATATGTTTGGTTGAAATGTTTCTAAGGTTATTACAATGTTTCAAGGTCATAGGCTGAACATTGCAAAAGTTGTCAAGCAAGAAAAGTTGTGAAAATGCAATAAAGTGTGGAAAAGTAGTTTCCATCAGTTGTAAGGGTAGTTTGTGAGGTTTAAAATATCAAAATGCTTTAAATATCATTTTATATACAAACTAAACAACATTGGATAGTAAGGAGAACGTGGAAAAACCATTGTGTAAGATTGTGCATTCAAAGTTATCATTTTGGTTGGCTTTAACTATTTTTATGTTGTTTCCAAGACTTGTACAGACCTGTACAGTGTGGAAACATTGTATCATTAGCATGGATAGATATTACAATGAATATTCCTTCTTATGGTTTTGGTTTGGTGTGATTTCATCAAGGCATGAGAAGGATATGAGGATTTTTGTAAAATCAGTTATGAAATCCTCTGAATGAAATTGTCTGCAAGGGTTTGTGTTTATCTTGAGTTTTCACTGATGGATAAATATATATCTTATGTTTTTTGAAACAATATTTACATATCTTTAATATTAATCTGGTCCCATTTCAAAAATTTTGGTATAATTAAAGAAATGTGATATCCTAGATGACCGTTTCTCTCATTTTTTTTTCTATTTTGGGATAGTATAACTGGGTCTTTGTATCGGGGTCATATCTCTCAATTGCACCTTTGTATTTGGCTAAATTTTGGATATTTTTTAAAATTTCTAGTTTTTTGCATATTCATAGGAGAAATTTCCAAAATAATGTTTGATGAAAAAGTTATGAATAAGATAGTGCAGTGCTATCAAAACTTTCATAACTAGGATAGTCATAAAGAATGGGAACTCTTGTTTGTTTTTGTTTGGATTTTAGACTCATGAATCATCTAGGAAATTGGAAAATTATCTTCATTTATGTGGGAAGTACTAAGGTTGTTATTGTGTGTTATGTTTCTTAAAATAATTGAATGCTGAGAGTTTATGAATGTTTAGAAGGTTTGGATCCTAATGAAGGATTGATGATTGTGAAGATGATTTGATTTGATGATAGTTATGTTGTTTGGTGATTCAATATGCCTCTAATATGATGAAGTTACTGATAAATTTTTTGAAATGGTTGATTGGATTAGTATAATCCTTAGATTTAGGATGTTTTCCATGATTCTCTGCATCAAATTGTTATCAAAGCTCAGTTAAATATCTGGGATAAGAAAATGATTTGGTTATTTAATTTTTCTTGATGAAGTTGTGCTTGCAAGTGCACATCCGCTCACTACAAATGGGTATACATGGGGGTCTGTCAAAGGGACATAGGATATGGTCCATTGGTCACCAAAAGTCATGGGGTGAGAGGAAAGGAAGTGACTCCTAGTTGAGGGGCAGTTGTTGTTGGTGTATGGAGCAACATTGGAGGGTGGACTTGAGATTAGTGCATCACCTTGGAGGCAGTCATGTGAACTCCATTGATACGAGTCACAAATAGTTTGAAGGGAAAGATGTAGTAGAGGAATCCAAAATGAAGAGAAACATGAAGAAGGAAAAGAGATAAAGAAAAGAGTAAAAGAGGAATAAAGAGAAAGTTGAATATGGTGATTTCTGTCAAAAAACATTTGCAGGTCACTTCATACCCACATTTCTAGGGGACTTCAAAATATTTTAAGGCTGGGAGTATGGTATAGGATCACCAAGCACAAGCACATTTTAGGAGTTCAAGGATCATGAAAATATCCATTTGAGTCATAATTGAGTTTGTAATGTCTCTTTTAAGTCATAAGGAACAAATATGTAAAGGCTATACAAGCCATTTGAAAAGTTGTCATAGTTGTCCATTCAGGTCCTAGATTGGTCAAATAGGTCAAATGATGTAAAAAAAATCAATAGAAGGGTGGAAATGATTTAAAAGGTCATTAATAGGTTTTTTTTACATAGTTCTAAGGTTATTACAAGGTTCCAAGGTCATAGGATGAAAGTTGCAAAAGTTGTCAACCAAGAAAAGTTGCAAAAATACGAGAAAGTGTAGAAAATTAGTTTCCATTGGTTATAAGGGTAGTTTGGGAGGTTTAAAATCTCAAAATTATTTAAATATCATTTTATTTATGAACCAAAAAACATTGGATAGTAAGGAGAAGAAGGAAAAACAATTTTGTGTAAGGTTGTGCATTCAAAGTTATCATTTTGATTGGTTTTCACTATTTTGTGTTGTTTATAGGCCTTGTATAGACCTATAAGGCCTAGAAACAATGTACCATTACCATGGATAGATAGTAAAATTAATATTACTTCTTCTAGTTTTGGTCTTGTGTGATTTCATCATGGAATGAGAAAGTTATAAGGATTTTTGTAAAATCAGTTATGAAATCCTCTAAATGAAGTTGTTTGCAAGGTTTTTTGTTTCTCTTGAGTTTTCACAGATGGAAAAATATATATCTTATGTTTTTGGAAACTATATTCAAAGATATTTGATATGAATTTGGTCTCATTTCATATAGTTTGGTATGATGAAATAAATGTGATGCCCTAGATGATTGTGTTGGAGATTTGCTTCTGTGAAAATTGTTGATTGTATGTTTGTCATTGATGACAACATATAATATACAGAGGTATGATGACATTAAGCTTTGCCATTAGTATACTTAAGTGAAAAACATGATAAAGGTCATCGGTGTAGGCATACCCAATAGACAAAACACTACATAATCAATGAGATGACAATGCTTGTCATAAAAAAGCTAAGTATAGAATTTCCCAATGAACACTATCAAGTGTTGAATTGATGACAAAGAAAAAGAGGACATCACCGATGAAACATCGCCGATGGATCCAAAATCACTAAACCGACGATACAGTTTTATGAACACTGCCGACAGAGTAGAAAAGGAAATGAACCCAATGAATAGTTCAATATAGGGACACCGATGGAATAGAAGCCCGATAGAGAAAAGAAAGAAAGAAACTCGATAGACTGACAGAGCAGCTCAACCATTAAAACTGACAGTCAGTTAAAGAACCTGCAAAAAGTGGATCTGACTTTCCATGTCAGATAAAACATTATAATTCTATTTATAGAGTTTTAATTTGTTTTAAATAATTACTTGAGGTTCAATCAAGTATATTTTAAATGTTTTAAAGCATCCTATCAGATCTAAAACATAACTAACTAAAGATCAAGGTCAAGTTGTAAACCTTGAATCTAGAGTTAAAATTGAAAACTGTGAATCAAGAATGGACCTACAAAGTAGTATATATAGATGTTCAATCATTTTTAATAGGTAATGAGTTGATAAATGATTGTAGCCACAAAGAGAATCTAAGCAGCATAAGTGAATTCATGCAAAGTTCAGAAATAGATCATATCAGTTCTCAAGAACACAGACAAGGCTACCGACAAGCAAAGACAAGGTATCATTCAATTGATCAAGGTGATTACATATACATTGTAAGCTTTATAGGATATGTTATCAGCTATTAGAGATTTCATATACTATTAGATCAACATTTATAATGTAGTTGCATTCTAACAAGTGCATCACATCAAAAATCCTATAGTAGAAGGTGGACTTAAGAGTTCTTGATAAATCTCTTAACAAAGTGCACACCTAATGCTGTTGCTAAAGATTCAAATGAAGTAGATCCTAACAAGTCTCCACTCTAATAATCCAAATAGGGTAGATCATTATAAGTGATCAAATTGTAAGCCTTAACCGGCTTCGTTCTTATCTATAGATAGTGGAGTTTTGTGGGTGACATCCCCACCACAATTTTTACTTTCTAACAAGAGTTTTCTGTGATATCATATCTTGTGTTATGTGTTATTTATTTTCATGTATGATTCTTGAATGTTTACACATGTAAATAACTTATGTTATGATTTACCATACATAAATAAAGATGAACAGATAGATAGGTGAATATACAAATCGACTGACACAAAGGTTAATGGGCTAATCACATAAAAGTTTTAGAGGTATTGATTCACCCCTCCCTTCTCAGTACACCATTCCCATAATTTCAAAAATTGGTATCAGAGCTAAGTCTCTCTCTTGAAAAGCTTAAAGACTTAAGAGAAAAGATCAAGATAATGGAAAATTATAGACTGGACAAGACTATGTAGAAAGAGCAGTTACAAATTCAAATTTATTATGAGCAGTACAAAGAGGCACGAGTAAGCATGAGAAAGTTGCTTGATGAAAGAAAGATTATGGAAACTAGGCTTAATGAAAGATATTATCAAGAAGAGGAGATCCAAAATTACTTCAACTCAGCTGAATCAACAACAAGAAAAGCATCAGACACATTAGTAGAAGAGGTCACAAGTCTAAAAGAGATCAATCTACACCTGATAGATAAAATCAACATGTTGAAAATCGGTCAAGAAACTCAGATGGTAAAAATGATTGATGTCATGAATGATTCAAGAAAGATGAATCAGAGAGAACATTGGCTATTGATGATAGAAGGAAAATCACAGAGAATCTACAAGAAAAAGAATCAGAGATTCAAATATTTACTGATCATCACCATGAGATTACTAATCAGATCAATCTTATGAGTCAAGAGGCAAATAGATTAAACACTGAAATCGTTGAAATAATATAGATCATCACTGAGATAAGAGAAGAAAATGAGAAGCTAAATCATAAAGTCAAAATTCAGAATCAACACAATGAATTAATCAAGAAAGCTGAAGATAGCAACAAAAGAATGGATGATTTTCTTGACGGACAAAGAAGAGTCAACAACCACACAGGTATAGGGTACACTGACAATGGAGAATCATCTAAACAATTAGATCAAAGGAATTTTTATACAACTCCAAGAACCAAGAAGCTATCAGGCAATCACTATGGAAAAATAGGCCACACCTCAAACATTTCCAGAAACAAAATGAAATGTATTCCTCAATCACAATTTACTTTCATTGGTAATTGTTATAAATGTCACAAGTAAGGACACAAGGCACATGAATGAAAATCCAAGGTGAAAAATCCAAAGAAGGAAACCTACATGGACAAGTACTATCCTACCTACAAAATGAATGGACATACACATCAAGAGTGCTAGAAAAAGAATAGAAAGCATGGACACCAAATGAACCTGATAATGGCTACAAACCGACAAGAATCGATAACTCATATGTTTGGGACTATAACACATGGGTAAACTACACAACATGTGGAAGGTATGGTCATATTTCTACCAACTATATGAGAAAATGGACTAGAAGACCAAGAGGATGGACCAATCTAGGTATGGCATGTTTACATTGTCATAAGGTTGGACATGTGATAAAAGATTGCAAAGACCGACTGACAGACACAAGCACTTATCCTAATGGAAACACCATTGATGACATCAAGAAGATGAGAAACAAGATGTGGATAAAAGATACAAACACTGAAGGTGCTGGAACAAGTACTGAAAATGATGACACTCCATCCAATGGATCTAGTGGCATCACTATTCCAAACTAAGTTGCACAAGTAAGTATCAAACTACATTATGACAAGTTATATTATGCATCAGTTCCATTACACATTGATAATATTGACAAAATTAGCATTATTGAAGATGCACTATATTGTTACTTGTAATGTTATTGAAAAAAATTCTATCAGTAAAAGGGTACAAATAAGCATCGGTGAACACACATGGTAAAGTTGACACTACTTACCAAAATGTATTAGGCATTACACAAAATCCAAGTCGCTAAGTGTAACCGACAGACATTGGTGATCTTTGAGCCGACAGAGGTTGTCATCGCCATCTTACCAATGACCATCGATGAAGTCACCAAAGCTGCTAGCTACACCAAAACATTGTGCCTGCACCAATGATATTATTTATACCTAAACTGATGAACTCAATCTTTGTACACCAACAAGTTGTTGGGGATTAATGACAACTTAGGGCACAAAAGTTATAAAAGCATGATGGAAGAACTCATTTTGCACCCACAATTTTTGAGCAACGAAGCAGAGCTAAGCAGAGTGATTGAAGAACAAATTGAAATGCGACCTCAGCAAGATTCAAACATGACTCAATAGATTCATGAGAAATCACAGAGATTCAGTAAGTACCTACAATCATTGACCAAACTATTTTATTTACAAAAAGCATTAAATTTAAAAATATGATGGCATCTACTTCATGAACAGAAAAATTGAAAGAGGATAAGAAGAAAACAATTAATCTTATCAGCAATAGTACTTGTGTTGAACCTAAATATAAGTTATACCCAGAAATTGCATCATAACCCAATGATTCAGGAGCATTCTCCAGAACCCCACCTTGGTTTTTTATGGTAGAGGATGTAAGGTCCTATATACATTGCAAAATTTTGGAATTAGGAGATCTAGATCTAGATAATTCCTATAAGGCACTATGTGATGAAACTAGAAACCTAAAAGAAGAGAACAAACATCTGGAAGTGAAAGGTCTAACAAATGCATTACACTTTCCTAGGGTCTTTAAGACCAAATGCATATGGATAGTTCTTAGCAGAATGCATAACCATACATTGTGGCTTGATGGGCCTAAACGAATAACAAAAGATGTTATTCATGCGGTTACTGGATATCCCACAACCAACAAGCCAAAAGCTCAAAAGAACCCATCCTTGAAGGAAGTAGAAAAGTTGATAGGTACAAAATTAGAAAAAAGAGGTCTCAAGGTTAACACCATCACTGATGAGGAACTTAAGTTTGGTGCATGTGTGATAGGATATAAAATATTTCAGGCTAGTAGAATGAACAACATAGAAAGCATTGCTATGAGCACAACCTACAAGATCATCAAAGAAGGAAAGAAGATGGATCTTGCAAAAATATTGTTAAATCAACTTGAGGAGAACATGAACACCATAAGGTCATCAAGGACAAACACTCATAAGTTTAGTTCTCTTATTATGCGCATATTCTTTTACTTTGAAGAATAATTTCCTTCCATAGGCAAAGTAGTATGGGACATAAGAAAACCAGTCACCATACAGATATGTGAGCACATAGAATCATTAGGTACAAATTTTGATGACCTAATGAATGAGTATTTTAAAGGATTTAAGAAAAAGATGCAAGCTAGAACAAGGATACCTCAGAGTTTGATAGAAGAACACAAGGATGACATATGTTTTATGGTAGATACTAATTTTACCTATATCAAACCAGTAGTACCTAGAAAATCTTGGCTATCACCACTAGATTATGAGATCAAAATAGGAAAAGCTACTAAGTGCATCCAGGCACTATTGAATGAACCAGTGGACAACAAGCAACCGAGATTTGGCACTTATGAAGAAGCCAAACCAAAAATCAAGTCAGATCTTGTTTTCAAGAAAATTGTAAACAAGAAGAACAAAATGGTAAAGGACTTAATCAAGAAATTTGTAGTTACTTAAGAAGGTGAAGAGGAAACATAAGGAAAGGAGGAAGAAACTAAGGGCCAGTCACCCATCGGTGAAGATATAGAAAAGAGCGATTCAGAGGCCACACAGTTAGATTCACTACCTCCTCCTCCACTTAATAAATCAATAACAACTGATGCTTCAAGGAAAAGAGGCAAAATAGAAAAGGAAGCAAATCCTTCACCATTGAAGAAAGGGAGAGTGACAACCTACAAGAGGAAACTAGTCTCACCAAAGGAGAAACAAACCAAAAGGAGGAAGTTAAATAGAACAAGAGAAGATCTAGATGACACAACTATGGATAAAGCAAGCATAGAAGTACAAAAAGGGAAAGAGCCCTTGATCCCTATAACCATTGATGAAATATGTAAGAACATTTTAGAATCACAATCTATTTCAGATCTAAATATTAGGAAATTGTTGAAATTTGATCCAGAGGATCAAAACAAAATTGAAGAAGCTATAATTGCTAAAATGGGAAAACACAATTATGTTCCACTTTAATTCATAGAATTTGAAGTACCCAAGGAGCTAATGGCCAGATTGTCTACAAGATGGACATTTGCACTTCACCAGGAAAAAGAGATAAGAGAAAGAGTACTTGTTACTCTTATGCCTTCTAATTCAAAGAAGGAAGAGATAAATAAAATGATGGAAAAATATGAAAAGGAGTTCTCACCCAAAATGAGAGAATACAAATTTCTTAAAGGGAAGCTAATTGAGTTAGATCAGGAAAGCATTAAGAAGTGGTGCAAAATACTCAAGAAGCCCACTAAGGAAGCTTTCCGAGAGAAAGAACACATCATCACTAAAGATACATAGAATGATTCATCATTTGAATTGGATAGAGAAGAGAGTGATACAATAGGCCACAAACATATTGAAGTTGTAGATGAGGTATGGCCTGACACTACTCTTGACAAAACTCAGAGTGAGGAAAGCCAAATTCCACCAAGCCCAACTCATATTGACTTGGATGATGAATTAGAGGTTACCAAAGAAGAATTGACAATAAACGGTAGCATAAATGAGGATGTAAATGATGAAACATGGTTGGATAATATTGTTAATGACATTACAGGAATAGACCATGTAGAAGAGGTGAAAAAATATGAAGATATCACTGTTGTACAAGGTAATACTAACGAATAGGACATACTTACTAACACTGCAGAGGTAAATACACTGACCAACATGAAAATATTTATAAAAGCTATTGATATGGATTCAAGTCAGGAGAAATCATCTAAGAAATATGATGACATACCCGAGTACATGGGTAATGATGAAAATAAAGATGCATCAGACACTCAAAAAGATATAGACACAGAGATGAAGGATGCAATCGACACTCAGCAAAAGTTGTCTACTACAAAAGACAAAGGAGAAGATATTAACAAAGATGAAACATTGAGAAAGGATGAAGAGAAAGAAAAGAGTGAAGAAGTTAAGCAAGATGATAGCATGAAGGAAAAGGAAGAAAAATCTATTAAAACACCCAAGGCTAATGAAGAGACGTCTTCACATAACCAACACATGGACTCTGAACATAAGCAACAAGAAGCTTCATCTTCTCGACCTTCACCTACCAAATCAATACAATATCAAGATGTACAAATAGTAGTTCACCAATATGTCTCCCAACAAAAGAATAAGAAAAATAAAGTAATGATGAAAGACATCTTGGCTATAACACTTGATGAGGTGATCAAAATACCCAAGTGGGATGTATCTACTTTAGAAACTGAAACACTTCAAAAGTTTGGAGTGATGTGTCAAAGAAAAGCCATACAAGAGAAAATGAGAAAGGCACATAGGGAAGCCCATACACTTGAAAAAGCTAGGGATATATTACATCGACTTGTTCCTGATACAAAAGTTGAAGATGACATATCATTCATGGAACAAATTGCAATTATTACTGATGTCATCACCACTCAAGGTGTAGATGCAGAGAAGGCAATGGAAGAAGAGGCAGAGATGAAGTATCAACACAAATTTGTTGAAAATATCAACCAAGAGGTGGCAGATAACAAGGTAAATATCTCTGAATTAGCAAGTCAATTAGAAAATATGATTACAGAAGCTATTACCTTAGTTCAAAAGATGTGCACACTTGAAAATTTCACAAAAGAGAATAGTGAAAAGTTGTCCCAACTAGATTCAGATCTGATAGAAAGTGCACAAAGTTTAACCTCTGATGCAAATGCAATAAAATTGCATCATGACAAGATCACAGAGGTAAAAGGGTTAAGACAAGAGATATTGGATGTAGAGACATAGTTTATAAATGAGGTTACTGAGATGCAAGCTCACATATTTCCAAACCTCTCTAATTTGCAACAACACATTATAGATGTAAGGAATCTAATATCAACCCCAGAGATGTTTGTGGTAGATAGCATCTACGATATGCATGTGAGGATATCACTTGAGCATATGGATCTTGAAAATTTGAAAGAAAAATGGGAGAAGATGATGGAGGAAATCAAAGCCTCACACTCCCACATTTTTGACAAATTGTAAGTACCTTTGCCTTTATTATCAAAAAAGGAGGAATGAATGGTGCATATGTACAATATACTACATTAGCAAAAAGGAAGAAAAGGATATGTATGTTGTATGCACAACAAAGATAGATATGTA
Organism: Thuja plicata; assembly: GCA_018584345.1. Taxonomy (NCBI): domain Eukaryota; kingdom Viridiplantae; phylum Streptophyta; class Pinopsida; order Cupressales; family Cupressaceae; genus Thuja; species Thuja plicata. The sequence continues at coordinate 562,499 of MU226835.1, read as the reverse complement.
CAATATATCAACTACATTAGAAAAAAGGAAGAAAAGGATATGTATGTTGTATGTACAACAAATATAGATATGTACACTATATCAAATATCAGAAAAAAGGGAAACAAAAAAAGGGGAAGGAAATTATATGTACATAAACTTACACTTACCGACATATGTATAGGGGGAGTCATAAAATGACTAAGGATGAAGTATACACAGGTGTACATACTAATACATTAAGTATGTTGCACATATTAGGTTTTGATACTAATTTCAAAGGGGGAGATGGATGACATTAAGTTTTTCCATTAGTATACTTAAGTGAAAAAAATGATAAAGGTCATCGATATAGGCATACCCGATAGACAGAACACTGCATAATCGATGAGATGAAAATGCTTGTCATAAAATTGCTAAGTATATAATTTACCGACAAACATTGTGAAGTGTTGAACCAATGACAAAGAAAAAGAGGACATCATCGATGAAACATCACCGACATATCCAAAATCACTAAACTGACAGTACATTTTTATGAACACCGCCAACAGATAGAGCAGAAAAGAAAAGGAACCTGACGAATAATTAAATATAGGGACATCGATGGAGTAGAAGCCCAATATAGAAAAGAAAGAAAGAAACCCAATAGAATGACAGAGCATCCTGACCATCAGAAATGACTGTCAATTAAAGAACCAGCAAAAAGTGGATCTAACTTTCCACGTCAGATAAAACATTGTAATTCTATTTATAGAGTTTTAATTTGTTTTAAATCATTACTTGAGGGTCAAGAAAGTATATTGTAAATTTTTTAAAGCATCCTAATGGATCTAAAACATAACTAACTAAAGATCAAGGTCAAGTTGTAAACCTTGAATCTAGAGTTAAAATTGAAAACCGTGAATCAAGAATGGACCTAGAAACTAGTATATATATAGGTGTTCAATCATTTGTAATAGGTAATGAGTTGATAAATGGTTGTAGCCATGGAGAGAACCTAAGAAATAGAAGTGAATTCATGCAAAGTTCAGAAAAAGATCATATCAGTTCCCAAGAACACAGACAAGGCTATCGACGAGCAGAGATAAGGTATCATTCAATCACTCAAGGTGATTACATATACATTGCAAGCTTTATAAGATCTATTATAAAAAATTAGAGATTTCATATACTATGAGATCAACATTTATAATTTAGTTGCATTCTAACAAGTGCATCACATCAGAAATCCTTTAGTAGAAGGTGGACTTAACAATTCTTGATAAATTTCTTAACAGAGTGCACACCTAATAGTGTTGCTAAAGCTTCAAACAAAGTAGATCCTAACAGGTCTCCACTCTAATAATCCTAATAGGGTAGATCATCAGAAGTGATCAAATGTAAGCCTTAACCAGCTCCCTTCTTATCTATAGATAGTGAAGTTTTGTGGGTGACATCCCCACCGTAGTTTTTTCTTCCTAATAGGAGTTTTCTTTGATATCATATCTTGTGTTATGTGTTATTTATTTTCATGTATTATTCTTGAATGTTTACACATGTAAAGAACTTATTTTATGATTTAACATACATAAAGAAAGATGAACAAATAGATAGGTGAATATACAAATCTGATGACACAAAGGTTAATGGGCTAATCACATAAAAGTTTTAGAGGTACTAATTCACCCCTCCCCTCTTAGTACATCATTCCAGTAATTCCAACAAGGTATCCTATATAAAATTATTAGTATAGATGTTTTGGAGCCTTGTGTGTTTATTTCCATGGTGTAGACATGTTTTAATTGTTATGTGCATTCATGCAGATTTAGATATGAAGTTTTAGTGGAGTTATGTTAATCTATCTTAGCACTTATAGTTTCTGAAGATCATCTGTTAAGAGCTGACATATTTACATTGTTTCTTGTGTTGCACCTATCTTCAGGATATGCGTGTTTGTATTCATGTTTATTTATGAGTTAATGATGATTATCCAAAGGCGCTAAATGTGTTCTAATTGAAGCGTGAAGATTGAGTCAATTTGGTAAAGCCAACTTTATGAAGCGAAACCTCCACACATCTTGAGTTGCGCGGTCCTAATTTTGATTGTGTTCTTAGTTAAGATGACAAGGAAGTTGATAAAGTGTTTCATAAAGCCATCATGACCTTATCCTTGGGGAAGATACAAATAGCAGTCCAATTGTGATTGCTAAATGTGGAAAATAAAGTGAAAAAGATAAGACAGAGAAAAATATAAAGTTAGATAGTAAAAGTTGAAGATGTATGTGAATAAATAGAAGATTACAATTCATTGGAACTGATCAAGACAACAGGTCTACTCAAATAATTCATTTATTAGATATAGTATATAATTTTTTTACTGAAGGTTGCAGCCTTCATCATTTTAGCAATGAGCTTTTTGGACAGTGAGTCCTCACCCCTAATAGGGTTATTTATAAAAGACTCCTAACAGGGTCAGACCCTTAACTAGGTCACTATACTTATTTCATTGTAAAGATCAGCTCCTAACAGGGTTGTAAGATCTTCTAAAAGGGATTATTATGCTCAATTATAGTTCTTTGTGGGTTCTAATTCCCACTGGGGTTTTTACCTATTTGGTGTCCCCATAACCAAAATTGTTGTGTTCTATCTTGTGTTATCTGAATGTGTTAATGCTTAATGTTATTCTATAACTAATTGGAGAAAAGAATTAAACTAGTTGATAACTGATTCACCCCCCCCCTCTCAGTTATCCCTTGGGAATATTCCAACAATTGGTATCAGAGCCAAGTGCCCTAGAGAGAAAGCCTAATAGGTTAAGGTAGATCAAATGGTGTACTTCAGGAAAGGGAGTCCTAGGTTTGATAGAGAGAATAATCTTGAATAGAAGAAGAAAATTATAACACATCTTCAGTGCATTGGTTTTGAGATCTATGAGATTTCTACTCATGAAATTGATGCTCCCACCTTGAAAGACCTTGCAGAAGAAGACTCTACAAATATAATAAAACAAGTATTCACTCAAAATGCAATTGCCAAGGAAGCCCTAATCAGTGCCCTATCTGATAGTGAATTTTCTAAGATCAAGAAGGAAGAAAAAGCATATTCAATCTGTAAATACTTAGAAGATATTTTTGTAGGAGAGATTCAAGAAAATAATGTGTGTAGGAAGACATGAAATAAAAGATACAATAATTTAGAGATGCTACCTAAAGAGAACATCAGAGCTTACAATCAAAGGATTAATGAAGCAGTATCAGGTATCATGAACATTGGTGTAGAAATTTTAGAGGATGATATAATGGACAAACTAATGACCACATTGACAACAGATTATGAAAGAAAGATTAACATCTTGGATGAAACCATGCAATTCTCAAAGGAATTCAAAAGAGAAACCATGATTAGCAAAATATATGCATTTGAGATATCAAGATTGAAGACATAACCTAAAATGGAAACAACTTTTAAAGCCTCAGTCCATGGTAAGAAATTGTTGAGCATCTCTAGTAATAATGAAAAAGAAGAAGTTGATACTGAACTAGAAGAAATCATGCTATTGTTGCTAAGAAGGAAAGAAAAGGTAAAGGGAAATATGAAGGACAACTACCATTCAAATGTTTTTCATGCAACAAAGTTCGCCACTTTGCATCCAAGTGTCCTACAAGAGTCAAGAAGTTCATATCAGATTACAAACCCAAATATACTAAGGAATGCTATCATGCTAAAGATGGTGTAACTGATGATGACTCAGGAGAAGATGACATTGGATTTGTCTCTATTAAATACAATGAAAAGATTATTGATCAAATAGAAATTGAAGATGAAAAGAAAGCTCAAGAATTGGCCTTAGTTTCACAAGCTGACATCAGAACAGATTGGATCATAGATAGCGGGTGTTCACATCACATGATAGGTGACAAAGACAAATTTGTACATCTAGATAAGTACAAAGGTGGCATGGTTATATTTGGAGATAACACTCCCAAACCTATCATAGGCAGAGGATCTATCCCCTTAGATGGAAAGAACAAGAAAGATGATGTTCTTTATGTTGATGGTTTACATCATAACCTACTAAGTGTTGGAAAACTATTAGATAAAGGATATTAGTTGGAATTCAAGAAAAAAAAATGTATTATCAACAACAAAGAAGGAGACATGATTGCATCAGGCTCAAAGACCAAAGGTAGTGTATTTCATCTCAACTCTGAAGTAAGTTGTTTTTTTGCAAAAGTGGATGGCAGTTGGCTATGGCACAAGAGACTTTGTCATATCAATTTTGACAACATAGTAAAGATAAGTAATGTAAAGGCAGTAAGAGACCTTCCAAAAATTGCAAGACTAGTTGATACTATGTGCAAGGAATGTGTGATGGGGAAGCATGTGAGGACCTCATTCAGGACTAAACAGAACTCTGTAGAGAAAAAATTAGATTTGATACATATAGACCTATTTGGACCTACTCAAACAAGATCATACTATGGAGAAAGGCATTTCATTTTATTTTTTGATGACTTTTCCAGGATGATGTGGGTTGCGTTCTTAAAAGACAAATCTGAAGCTTTTGAGAAGTTCAAATTATTCAAAGCTAAAGTTGAAAATGAATATGGATTAAAGAAAAATGTCTGAGATCAGATAGAGGAAGAGGATTCACCTTGGACAAGTTTTATGATTATTGCAAAGAACATGGAATCAAAATATAGTTAAGTGCACCTAGAACCCTGTTGGTGCTATTTCTTGTCCAAAATGTGCCTTGTAATTTTCATAAGGTCTCCTATCATTATTAGTGTCAAGGGATTTGAAATTGGCATTCAAATTGTTTTTATGCCTCTGCAAAGTGTGCTCAAACCCTCAACCTAATTGAAAATGGTCAAAAGTGACTAAAAACCCTAAGTGCCTTGGCCGGTTCTATTCTTGCGTTACTTTTTTGGTCACTTAAGTTGTATTAAGTCATGTGTCCATGTCGAATGGGTTACTTTTTGCCAAAATATTGTATCATCCTAACCACTTTAATAATTCCCAAGTCCCGCTATGTAGGTCCCTTTTACATCATCCCCTTATGTATCATGAAATTTTGAAAAGATCAGATGGTGCACTTATTAGCTTATCTCTAAGATGCTTGACATCTAATGTATAAGCGAACAAGCGGAGGCAACACATGTCCTTGGTGGGGCCGAGCTATTGAAAAGGCATTCTATTAAATAGTGCACAAGTTTGAAAAGATCGAACGGACCGCTTATTCGCTTAAAGGAAAAGTGCACGACATCTAACGTATAAGCGAATAAGTGGTGATGACACCTGTCTAGGGAAGTATGTGGGTCCAATTGCAGACGAGTATGAAAGGTGTTAAAACCTAGAAGGATTTGATAGTCGGCTTATTTTATTATATCCAAGATGCATGACATCTAACGTATAAGAGAATAAGTGGTGATGACATCTGGCAGTTGGTGGGTCCAGGCATTCAAAGCTGGCGGAGTTTTAAACTTTAGTTAAGTTGGTTCACATCTGATGGCTTGCGTGTTTTCTTATATCCAAAGTGCTCGGCATCTAACGAATAAGCAAATAAGAAGTGGTGACACATGTCCTTAGTTGATAGTTGTTTTCAGGAAAGTAAGATGGCCGTCAGATGTGAAGGATGAAGCCCAGAATCAACGGTTCAAATTCAAAGTTGATAAAACAAGTTACAGAGAGTCGTTAAGCCATGAAATTAAAGCTGGTAAATTAATTACAGAATGTGTGAGAAATCCAGTCAAATTCAATTCGAAAGAATGATTTGATTAAGGCCATAAATTTATTAAGTCAATTGCAATATCAATGATTCACCAAAACCATTTGAGAAAAGATGGAATTAAAAGAAAACCATCTTCACGCGACTTCTATACAGAATGGGTAAGCTCACTGATTCATCACTATTCAAATTGAGATAGAGTTTGTAGTTTAGAGAAGGTTTTAGAGCTCTTGTTTCAGAATCTGGTTCTAGTATTGATAACAAACCCTTAGAATGGCCCCTAGAGTTAAAATTTCAGGACAGGTTGATTACCATAAATGAAACGTTAGGGAGGATTTATTGCAGCAGTTACCATTGTCCTTAGGGGATGCCACACAGGCTAAGAAGCAGTGCCTTAACATCCCCACTTCAAAATTGGGGATGGGTTATATGATTCAGGAAGGTGGGAAAGAGATGCCACTACTAGTTTAGACTCCCTTACTCTATTTAGAGAAGCTTATAGTCAAAGAAAGGCCCCCACCCTAGACTGTAATATTTGGGAACTAGATCTTGGAAATTTGATAGCACCTAGTGTATTCATGGACACTGATTTGCTCATTCTAATAGAAAACACTTATGATAAGGTGTCTAGGGTTGTTAGAGACACCCGGGGAAATATAATACTAACTATAACAGTAGATGAAATCAGAAGAATTTTGAAGCTGACTGACACTTCCCAGAATATGGATGATATTGACCTCAAATATTTCAAAGAAATATACAATAACCAAAGGGATTATTACAGAGGTGAAGTAGTGAAGGGGTATGCTAATAAGATAGGAAATTTGGTTGTAATAGGACTAGGAACCCCTAAACCTTTCAAAGTGGATATTTTCATTGGCAAGGAAAGGAAAATGTACAGTTCCCTATGCAATATTTTAGGGATAAATGAAGAGACTGCCATGCCAGTCCATATAATGTTGATGGTTGTTCAGATTCTACAGCCTCACTTGTCGGTAGTGTTTCATTATGCATCCTATATTGCTCAGGAGGTGCATGATGGTTTGTCAGGGATCAAAGATGGAAATATACAAAAGCCAATGGGTTGGTATTCCCTCATGATGCATATCTTCTTATTTAACAGTGCAGATTTCTTTGAAGAAGAAATGGAATTGGAGAGATTCCAAGATGATGAAGAATTGCCTGTTCAGATGTGGAGTGCAGAATTTCCCTAGGATAGAGAGAATGCAAGTTATGTATACTTTGACAAAGTTTTTGCAACCAGACTTAAGTCATTATTAAGCAACCAAAATGCAAGAGTTCATAATGAAGTATTGATGCTTTTAAGGCCTATGGAGTATGCCCCTGA
>MU226835.1:513751-524721 GCA_018584345.1 Thuja plicata | reverse complement strand
AGAAACAGAAGCCAATAGTAGAATATGAAATTTTGGACGATGAGTATGGATGACTACTTGGTACCTCACCATTGAAAATAAAGAGGACAGTTATTGCAAAAGGAGAATGTAGGTAAATCTAAAAGCATGACCATCCAGACTCAACATAACTGCTGCCATCTACTATGTACACTATCAAATTCAAGTCGCTAGATCGGGAGAAGAACAAAGAATATTTGTTTCTATCTTTTTGACTTGGTCATTCCATCGCTTCTTCTCTTTCTTTCTTTTTGTCACTTTTTTAGTTTTAGGGTTAGGTTTTCTGAGACCATCTGAAGCTTGTAGCATCCTTTTGAAAAGGATTCCAAGATGGTTGAAGACTTATATATATAGAAGAGAGTTGTATTTTAGAAGAGGATGAAAATATAATGTAAAGAATCAGTCTTTCTAAATCTGTGCCTGTGTTCTTTCAAGCTTCAAAGCTTTTTCTTATGTATGAAAGAAGGATTACATCAATAAAATATGGTGCAATTTTTCTCTTCTTTATTGTTGTCTCTTTATTTCCTGTGTATTCTTTTTTATGTTTATGGTTGTAAGGAAGTCTGAAGCATTTTGGTTACAAGGTGACTATCTAATTACTTGCAAGTTTCTTTCATGTAAAGAACTAAGTTTTGTGAGTAGTTTCAGGAAGCATATCAGTATTTAAGGATTTGATACAGTATTTTAGAGGTAATCAAATAATTTGTAAGGCAACTTATTCTAATTGCATGTAAGTTGTAAGGAAGCTTACAGTATTTTGTTTATGTGAAACTTCAAGCTTTTGACTCTGTAACCCAAAGGATTGGCACTGATCTAGACTTGGGCCTGATAATCTATCATCATCTAAGATTGCAAAAACATTAAAAATTATTCTAAACACACTTGTCACTAAAATATATGAGCTGAACTCATCAAGGACTTATGTCAGTAGGACAATGTCCACTTTATTGATTCTTTAGAGAGTGAATCATTAGGTTATCCCTCCTAAAGACAACATGAAGAAGGATGCAAATCCTTGACTCATTGGTGTATGTTCTCAAAACCATAGCCTGGCTTATAGTGCTCTATTTTAAATTAGTCAGTGCAATCTCTAAATTGTTCTATAAGTTGTTACAGTGAGGTTTTTGGTTCATACCCATTGAATTAAACAATCCACCAAATGAATAGACTGAGATATCAGTAATCTTTAAAAGGTAAAACCTGCCTGAGTCTGTGGAGCTCAGAAACGAAGAAGGATATTATCCAATCCTTAGAAATTAGCCTTTCTCTTGCCTAAAAGAGATTGCAACTGAGTATACAAGGTATACTGTCATCATTAGGTAGGTATTGCAAGAAAAAGAGCTAACAAGTGTCACTCCTAAAAAATAAAATACACATCCAAATACCACTCTAAAGAAGACATCATTGGATATCAGAGCGCTAAAGTCTTGATAAGATCCAGAGGAAAAGGTTCAACCGTTGATGAAGAGGTATGCATACTTTCTCATATTGAAACCTTAATTCTTGAGTATTTGTGCAATGATTCAGATTGGCAAAGTGCTATGCAAGAAGAATTGGATCAGATAATCAAGAATGATATATGGGAACTGATCCCTAGACCTTGTGACAAGAATGTGATTGGAACAAAGTGGATATTCAAGAATAAGATGAATGAAGAAGGTATAGTGGTTAGAAACAAAGAAAGACTGGTATGTAAAGGATATGTGTAGAGAGAAGGAATAGAATACACTGATATATTTGACCCTATGAGAAGACTGGAAGCTATCAAGTTGTTTCTGGCCTATGCAACATTCAAGAATTTTAAAGTATATCAGATGGATGTCAAGTCAGCTTTTCTGAATGGTGACTTGGAGGAAGAAGTTTACATAGAACAGCCTAAAGGATTTAATCTATTAGACAAACCAAACATGGTATGCAGACTAAAGAAAGCACTTTATGGACTTAAACGGGCCCCAAGAGCATGTTATGAGAGACTTGATGGTTTCTTAACAAAGATAGGATTCAGAAAAGGAACAACAAATTTGATACAATGAGGAGGTAATGTATTTTTAAACTATTGTATATGATTACAATTTGATGATGGATAATTTCATAAACTAGGACTATTAGAATGTGATTAATAACTAATGTTATCAATTATGATGATTTGATTATACTTTTGGTTATGTTTGCAGGAATGTAAGTGTCCCTACATGAGGAAGGAGAAACAATTGTTAAGATACCTCACAAAGGAGTTGTAGTAATTTAATTTTTATGGTTAGGAATAAAGAGTTATGATTATCAAGCTTTATAGGTTATTACTAAGGGTCAAATTTATTTGTATTGAGTATCCTTATAAGAGAGGTTAGGGTTTAAAAACCCTTGGGTTAGGTTAAAAATCGAATGGACCTTTGTGTGGGTCATTATTTGGTGTTTTTTGGTCAATTTCATGTATCCTTGTGCAAAAATAGGTGCCTAGGGTCAATACATTGGGGCTGGAGACCTTTTTAACATGTGACATTGTCCTTAGGACTTGATGTGACCCTTCAAAAAGTCATTTTTTGAGAGTGACGAGATAGGGCTTTGGGGAAAGTGTTTTTAGGTGGAGATTGATAAATATCTTGGAATCATGAAGACAAGACATTGCCCACTTCTCCTTTTGGAGAACTTGTGTTGGGAAGAAAAGAAAGGGAGATAATGGAGATGGAAGTAGACCTCTCACATATGGAGATATCAACTTGAAGGCTTGAAGAAAGAGATAAGTCATGTCTCTCCCTTTTGATGCTTTGTTTTATCTTACTCTTCTTGATTATGTAATGTTTTTCTATGAGGTTTGGTTAGAGAGAGTATCAGAAAAATTTATTGTATAAGGAATGCTTGTGATTTGTTATCAAACTATCACCATAGATTTTCATGGTGAGAAAGTCATGTATCTTGCTCGGGGGTATGGCTAGAGCCCCTGAGGCTTAGTGATGCCATTATGGTAGGGAGGAGAGCAAGACTTGTTTGTGTCTTTGCATGTTTTTAACACTCAAACCATTAGGGCTCTTGAGGTATTAGTTTAAGAGAGATTTCAATATATTACATGTAAAACTTCCTGTATAGTAGATCATGTTTTTGTTGTTTTAATTTCATTTTATTCTTGTATAAAGAATCATAGAAATGTATTGAAAATTGTAGTTTAAGGGTAATTTTTAAAAGTATTGGGTTGAGGTTTTCATGGTGTAAAGAACAATATAATAATAAAAAAAAAGAGAGTATGGCTGTTTAGATTTATCATGATGAGTAAATAACATTATTGCAACAGTTACTGGAGAAATCAATTATATTTCTTATTATAGATCCTATTAATGACTAGGAGAGTGTATTTAAATTGTTATTTTATCTATCAAGCCATTACAATATGTTATAGATCCCCTTCCTAAGGTCATTATACCAACCATGTTAGTGACCAGAGAGATTGTATTCTCTTTTTGTGTTTAAATAAACTTCCTAATCCTAATACCTAGTATTCAGGAAGCAACCCCTTATTGCCTTGGTAATCATACGATTCTCTAGGAGAGCATTTAACACTAGATCTTTTTAAAAAAAAGATAGTTGTGTCCATCCTGTAATATAGCCAACATCTTTTCCATTCAACATGCATATCATTTGCATTCACTTTCAAGGTATCACTTCTTTTCATGCATATATCATCTGTGTTCTACTCTTCTGATATTAATCGAACAAAAATAATCCTCCAGTCTAAATATTTGATTTTGCTAATAGTATAATATAAGTGAGTTGTACAAAAAAAAAAATATGACATCTATGACAGAGAAAATTTAAATGTCAATGAAAAAATATCCCAACAGATAAGCTGGCTGGGAGGCATGCATAATAGCCAAGGCTCTAAAAAAAAAAGGGGGCTACATAGCATATTTCATGAATTAATATGTCCCAAGTGTTGTCTTATGTCTCTAACCAGTCTGTGCTTCATGGGTGCACCTGTTAATAGTTTAAAGAATTAATTCACTTTTAGTATCCCTAAAGGGTCATAGAGGAAGAGATAGGAGGTACCATGAAGTCCATTGGTGCATACCTAATCCCCATGCATACCAAGTTTTACAAGTGTTGTACTGGCTGGGATCTCAGGAAGGGAATTAGCTCCAGGCATAGTAGAGTAGCGTGATCATTTCTTAATAATCAATCTCCATCATGGAGAATTGGGAGACATACGTTTCATTGTTGTACATCATATGACCTATCACATATGCCAATAGTTTAACTATGTTCGAATAAGGTAGATTACCATCAGTGACTGCCCATTGAATAATAGGTGGTGTTCCCTTGCCTCCTACAGAATTTCTTCTTCTTTTTCATATCTTCTCACATGCGCGCTTCTGAGAGATATGTTGACATGTATTCTATCATTCTTTCCTGCTATCACTTGTTTTTAGTCAATAACATGTTGGCAGAACATAGTTTATTTTTTTTTTAAATTTATAACATCATAAAGTGGATCAAGAAGATAACCCTTGGAGTGATGTAATCATACTTTTCTATGTAGGAGAGATATGAATATGGTCATCACCACCTTCTAGAACTCCCTAGAGGATCATTTCTTGAGTCAGTGGAAGATCACACACAAATATAATAGTCACTGCCTATTTCCTCCTTTTCTATTGGTTCGTTCTCCAGCTTCCAGGTTTTGAAAGTGGTCCCCACCTCTTGATCAGTAGCTGGGCATTGGTAAGAGAGTAGGGGAGGAGGTAAGATGGTCGACCTAGCTATTTGTTAAGATCTAGGTGCATGTGAGAACCTAGGATGCGGCTCTGTTGGATCAGCCATAGGTAGGTTTCTAAATCAAATACTGCTTTTCGTACATAGCCAACTACTCTTTTTCTCTTCGCCACCCTTAGATGTATTTATTTTCAGGATTCAAGAATGGGTCTTCTCGTCGTCCCAATCTATTTAGTAGGTACTATACATTAATCATGTCGAGATTCAATTAAAAGGCATTGACCAATAATGGCATATTTTGCATTGCTCATATGCGGATTCAATTGAATGATATTTACTATTGATGACATACTTCACATTACCAATGTGTCGATTCAATCAAATGACATTGACTATTGATAATATACTTCACATTACTTATATGCATATTCAATCAAATGATATTGACTATTGATGATACGTTTCATGCAATTATATTTTGATCCATGATCAAACATTTATATTTTAGTCCATAAGTATTTATAACATAATAAAAATTGAGCAAGGATCGGCTTACCTAATTGATAAATCAAAGATGATTCCCTTGGCTCAATGTTGCAACCATGATGGATCAACCAACTATCCTTCCACTTGATATTGCAAATATATGACATTATTAAATCAAATATTTATAAGCCAATCAAATGAGAGACAATCCTTGAGAATCAATTCAAGCCTTTGTTTAAGTAGTAGCTATTTGGTAAATACATAATTGTAGGTTTTGAATAGTAATTGAAGAGTTTAGATTGTATAATTTTTTTCAATAGAAAGTGGTTGCAAAGATGAAAAGTGTAACAATTCTTTCAAGAATGAAATCATAATATGTATAGGCTCGAGAGAGAATCTCGTTCATTTAAAAAGATAAGGGTAAGCACCAGTTCTGATATTTGTATTAGTAGAAATCGTAATCTTTGACAAGATCTTTGTTAAAGATTAAATTATTAGCATCTTAAAATTAATAGTAATAAAATCTTATAATTACATTTTATTTATTTTCGGAATAGCATTAAAATAATGATATAAGTTTTGGTAAGATTATAACATTATCAATTTTAAATAATATTGTCGTCTCTTCATGAATATAGAATTAAGATTAATATAATGATATAACGTAATTAAATTTGAAGTGTGGAGAAAAGTATTTTAAATTCAGTGCCATATCATAATATGATTTTTTCATATTTCTTTATTGACCTATTAACTTTAAAATATGTGAAGATCCATATTAATATAATTTATTGATATAAAGTAAGAATTTAAGTAGTACTTTAAATATTGGATGTTAAACTATCTAGAAAATAAGTCTTTGAACTAGATATTAATTCATATATTTAATTATAAATCTGCAATTTTTTTATTTTCCAATGAATTACAAATAAGTAAATAAAATAAATTGGTTAGTCATATGAACAATCATCCTAGCATGATACTTAGCCACTATCAACTAATGAGAGGATAGGTAAACTTTCAAAATAGAAAAATTTAATAGCAATAAGCAATCTAATGAGAGAAAGAATAATTTATAATGTTATTAAGGAAAATTAATCTAATTAATTATCATAGAGGTAGAACACTATTGTACTATAGTAAAGATTCACGATATATATTTTATTGTTCATGGGTTTACTATCTATGTTGTTATCCACTTAAGCATTGTCACCTTAATGATTTATTTAAATATAAATAGTAATAATAATTAAAAAAAAAAAGTAGTTGTGTTTTCTCTTTAAAATTTTGGGCATTACAAGCACTAAATTGTTCAATAATGGTTTGGATCAAACATATGATTAAAGACTTTGGTATTCAGATTGATTATCCTATTGTTATTCACTGTGATAACACTAGGACTATCAGTGTGTCAAAGAACCCTGTGATGCATGCAAAGAAAAAACACATTAAGATCAAATATCACTTTCTAAGAGAAAAAGTTGTAGATAGAGAAGTAAAGTTGGATTATATGAGCACTAAAGAATAGTTAGCAGATATTTTTACAAAACCTTTATCAAAAGATACTTTTGAGTATCTCAGGGTGAAGCTGGGAGTAATTCCCTTTCCTGAGTCTGATTATAATTTGCAGTAAAGAACATCAGTTCTTGGTGACTGATGAATGTTTGAATACTCTACTTCTGGAGTAGTACTTGTGCTTATTTTTGTTTGGCACCCTTTTCCATTGATGTCAAAGGGGGAGTATATAAGTAAGGGGGAGCATATACTCTGGGGGATTATATAGTCATGAAACTAAAAACACAGTCAGGGAGTTGCAGTAGTGAAGAGGAACCCTTGATGAGGATATTGAGAAGATTGCAAAAAGAAAGGAATCACTTTTGGATTGATGGTGTTTTCAATTATATGCTGCCATCAATGTCAAATGGGGAGATTGTTGGAGATTTGCTTCTATGCAAATTGTTGATTATATTTTTGTCATTCATGACAACATATAATATACAGAGGCATCCTATATGCAATTATCAGTACATATATTTTGGAGACTTGCGTGTTTATTTCCATGGTGTAGAAATGTTCTGGTTGTTATGTGCATTCATGCAGATTCAGATATGTAGTTTTAGTAGAGCTATATTAATCGATTTTAGCAGTTAGAGTTTCTGAAGATCATCTGTTAAGAGTTGACATATTTACGTTATTTCTTATTCTGTGCATATATTCGAGATATGCATGTTTGTATTCATGTTTAGTTATGAGTTAATGATGATTATCCAAAGGTGCTAAACATGTTCTAACTGAAGCGTGATGATTGAGTCAATTTGGTAAAGCCAACTATGTGAAACGGTGCATCCTCTCATCTTGAGTTGCGTGGTCCTAATTTTGATTGCATGCTTAGTTAAGCCGATAAGGAAGTTGATAAAGTGTTTCATAAATCCATCATGACCTTATCCTTCAATGATATGTAACTGATTGAATGTTTGATAATGTTGAGTTGAAGATAATGCAGGTCATTAAATTAGTTAATGGATTGTATTGTCATTGATGTCAACTTGATATCATCTATACGGTCATGTACATAATGCCAAAGAATTTAGAGAACCAAAGGAACAAAATTTATGCTTTTAGCAATACATAAAAGTCAAGTATTCACTAAGTGACAAATAACACCAATGGAGTGCACACCAACAGACAGGGCAAATAAGAACAATCATAGTGATACCCAACGATCAGAAGCATAGTGTTGCCCGACGAAGCAAAACCACAATGATGCCCGATGAGAAAAGTGAGAAGGTTTTCCGATGAGAAAAATTCCATTGATGATCGATGGATGGAGATCACAAATCTAACTAGAGTCTCACCGATGGATCAGTCAGTTTTCACCGACAACTAATTGCAGTGGTGACCGATAGAACAAAGAGTTCAAAAAATGACAAAATATCTAGCTGGCAGAGCTAAATATAGACTTAACTCATTGTCTACTTTGTTTTATTCGACTAGAGATAAGTGATTTATTTAAATATGATTTGTATAGTTGGAAAGAAGATATCTATGAGACAAATTAGGAATTATGCTTTAAATCTAATTAGTTGGATTGTTTATCATACCAGGAATCAAGAACCAAGAAATAATGAATATTATGTCTATATAATAGACAAGGTTAATTCATTTACGAATGAGATTAAAGGGAGTGAATAGAAAGAGGATTATGAAGAGAAGCTGATGAAGAACAACTTCATGTAGTGCTAATCAAACAAGCTGAAGGAGAGCTAAGGAATTATGCAGACAACTGACGAACAGTGAGCAGTGCATCACAAAGAAGAAAATGTAGAGCATAAAGGATTGAATTGATACATTGGTCAGTGAGGTAATGTACTTAAATATATCTAAAAATATGCAATTCAAGTTGCAATATGAACAGGTCATAGTGTTTCTATTTAACCATTGAAGCATCAAGTCTCTTAATCAAGAAGGATTAACAATCTTCTATATATTGAGGTACAATTGGTATCAGAGCTTGTATGCTTAGATGGAAGGTTTCAAGACCTAAGTCAAGATCAAAATATGAACAGATGAGATGTGCCCAAGTTTAACAAGGACAACTTTGCTTCATGGAAAATCAGGATAAGACTCCACTTATCAGGTATTGGTAATGATGTTACTCAATTCCTAGATACTGAATATGTGCTGTCCATAGGAGTATTAATAGTAGATCAATTGAGAGAGAAGCATGAGCACAACTGCATGGTAATAGAGCTTTCTTCGTCACTCTCTGATGTTGAATTTGAAGATGTCAAAGATTGCAAAACTGCAAAGAAGATGTGGGACAAACTGAAACTTGTACATAGAGGTCATACAAATGTTCTGAGAACCAAGGCAGAAAGCCTTAGAGGAAATTTTGATGATCTCATAATGAAATAAGGAGAAAACATCATACAGTACAACACAAGAATCAAAGAAGTAGTCAATGCTATATGAGGAGTTGGAGGTACACCTAAAGAGGAGATAGTGGTAAGTAAAATCTTAAGAACCTTACTGTCTGTATATGCTGTTAGAGTTTCTGTCATTCAAGAAATGAGAGTAGTAGCAAACAATACAGTCACTCTTGATAGTTTAATTGGTAGACTAATTTCATTTGAGATGAATAACTTTGATAATAGTGTCTTATCAAACTTAGATTCTGCATTTAAATATTCTATGAGAATAAGAAAGTCAAGTCATAGACACACATCTAGAAGAGATAGTGAAAGTGAAAGCGAAAGTGAAGAAGAAGATCTAGATGAAATAGAAGCACTTATGGCTAGAAGAATGTAGAGAGGCAAAGGTAAATAAAAAGGCAAGTTACAACTTGTATGCTTTAATTGTAATGAGATTGGACACTTTGCTGCAAGATGTCATAACAAAAGAAAAGATGACAGAGTTAATGATAGATCATTTGAGAAGAAATCTGATAGAGGTGATAACAAAGATTACAGAAGTTACTGACAATCAAAAAGAAGAGATACCCAAGACTACAAGGACAAAGGAAAGAAAGCCAGCTACCTAGCTGCTTAGAAAGATGAAGATACTGACACTGAACATGATGAAGACATCGAGATGGTGTTCGTGGCTATGAAATATGATTAAGATGAAGATGAAAGGTATGTAGATACTACACTCATATCTAAGGTTAGCAAGAATGACATCTAGATTATAGATAGTGGCTGCAATCACCACATGGCCAGTGACAAAGAAAATTTTAACACTTTTGAGTATTACAATGGTGGTACAGTAAGAATAGGTAATGATACACCTTGTCCAGTTGAAGGTAAATGAACTATAATGTTGAATAGCCTGATTAAAGGTGAAAATGGTTATTGGGTAAAAGGATTGAATTATAATCTATTGAGTGTTTCTCAGCTAAATAATTCAGGTCACAGAGTAGCATTTGAGAATAAGAAGGCAAAGATCTTCAATGAAACAAGAAGATTGATTGGTACTAGTGAACAGACAAAAGGTAATTTATTCTATCTAAATGATACTAACACCACTTGCTTAATGACTAGAAACAAAGACATATGGCTGTGGCACAAAAGATTGTGTCATGTGAATTTTGACAACATGATGAAAATAAGCAGAAAGAGAAATGTAAGAGGCTTACCAACGATGTCAAAGCCTGACAACATCATGTGTAAGAATTCCCAAAAAGGTAAGATGACAAAGTATATTTTCAAAAGTAAAACCCATACATCTGATGATATTATAGAATTAGTCCATGCTGATCTATGTTGACCAATGAGGATGAATATTTATTATGGAGATATATATTTTATTCTCTTTGTTGATGATTACTCTAGAATGATGATAGTTATGTTTATAAAAGTAAAATCTGAAGCATTTAAGATGTTTAAATGGTATAAGGCTATGGTAGAGAAACAAACTGGTAAGGATTTGAAATTCTTAAGATTAGATAGAGGAGGAGATTTTATATCAGATGAATTCACTAACTTCTGCAATGAGCATGGTATAAAAAGATAGGTTTCTACACCAAGATAACCACAACAAAATGGGATTGTTGAGAGAAGAAATAGATCCATAGTTTATTGTGCTAGGACACTGATGATAGAGAAAGGAATCACCCAAATCTTCTGGAGGGAAGCTGTCAACACATTAAATAGAGTACAATTGAAGGACACAAAGAAGACACCCTATGAGCTATGGTATGGTAAAACACCCAATGTAAGTTACTTCAAAATCTTTGGTAGTCAATGTTATATCTTAAAGGATGATAG
>MU226835.1:503523-513701 GCA_018584345.1 Thuja plicata | reverse complement strand
TGGTATGGTAAAACACCCAATGTAAGTTACTTCAAAATCTTTGGTAGTCAATGTTATATCTTAAAGGATGATAGAAATGGAAAGCTTGACACCAAGAGTGATGAAGGTATATTTCTAGGGTATTCCATCAAAAGAAAGGCTTATAAATGTCTTATCAAGGCTTCTAACAAAATTGTTGAAAGTACAAATGTGAAGATAGATGAATTTGCAGAAAAGAATGAGCTGAAAAGCACAAAAGAACTAGAGGACTAAAACAATTTTGTATACTATGAAGAACCTAACACTATGCCGAAGAAAAAATGCTTAATTCTAGAGAAATAGAATGTTGTAACCAATTATTAGTCTACAAATAGTGATGGTCAGGATAATAATCAAAATAATGTACAGAGTAATGAAGAACAGAATGAAGGAAAAAATGATGATCACGATGATAGACAAAGAGCAAAACTAGTTATTGCCAAATATATAAGAAGGAACCATCCAGAGATCCAGATCATAGGAGACAAGAAAGCTAGTACAAGAACAAGAAGTAAGTTTCTAAACACAAGTTGTTTAATTTGTGAGTTTGAACCAAAATCTTTCAATGCTGCACTTGATAATGAAGAATGGATAAGTGCTATGAATGATGAGATTGAGAAGATTGAGAAAAATAAGACATGGTCACTTGTACCAATACTAGATGATAAGAATGTCATCGGTACTAAATGGATATTCAAGAACAAGCTGAATGAGAATGGACAAGTCACGAGAAATAAAGCAAGACTAGTATGCAAGGGGTATGCACAAGAGGAAGGTATTGACTATGGAGAGACCTTTGCACCCATCACTAGGATAGAAGGTGTAAGAATACTACTTGCTTATGCTACATTTAAAGGATTCAAGGTATACCAGATGGATGTCAAGTCAACATTCCTAAATGGAATACTTGAAGAAGAGGTATACATTGAGAAACTAGAAGGGTTTGTAGATCCAGACAAGAGAAACATGGTATGTACACTTCATAAAGCCTTGTATGGATTGAAACAATCTCCTAGATCCTGGTATGAATGAATTCATTCCTATCTTATAAGTATTGGATTTGTAAGGACTAGTGAAAATAGTAATGTTTATTTGAAGGAAGATACTGATGCTAACACTTTGATTGCTGAAATATTTGTTGATGACATCATATTTGGAGGCAATGATATGCTATGAAAATCATTTGCTAATGAGATGAGAAAAGAGTTTGAGATGTCTATGTTTGAAGAGATAAAGTTCTTTTTTGGTCTACATATCTTGCAACAATGTGAAGGTATATTCATTACACAATCCAAATACTTTAAAGAGGTCCTAAAAATATTCAAGATGAAAGATTCCAAACTAGTTGGAACACCGATGGCTATTGGATGTAAGTTGACAAAGGAGGAAAAGACATCAGAGGTAAATCAAACTTTCTATAGATCAATGATTGGAAAATTCATGTATGTTGTACACACTAGACCATATATTGCACATGTAGTAGGAATTGTTGGTAGATTTTCTGCTAACCCTAGGGAATCACATATGACCATTATGAAAAGAATTTTTAGATATTTGAAGAATACCGAGGAATATGGCTTATGGTATAGAAGAGAAGGAAAATTTGAACTTAAGGTGTTTACTGATGTTTATTGGGCTGGAAATCTTGATGACTAGAAGAGAAAAACTGGAGGAGTATTCTTTATGGGAGACAGACTTGTCACATGGATTAGCAAAAAGCAAGGATGCACCTCTCAATCTACTGGAGAGGTAGAATATGTTGCTACTGCTGAAAATTTCTCAAATATTGCATGGATCAAATAATTACTGGAAGGTATGCATATGAAGATCCTAGAACTAGTAATTATCTATTGTGATAGCACCAGTGCAATAAACATTTCCAAGAATCTATTCATGCACTCTAAGACTAAACACATTGCGATCAAGTATCATTATTTGAGAGAACACGTTCAAGAAAAATAAGTGATACTTGAGTATGTGCAATCCAAAGAACAATATGCTGATATATTCACCAAGCCACTACCCAAGGATACATTTGAATACTTGAGAAAGAGACTAGGGGTCAAACCCTTATCTACTAGTCAGTAAAATGACCAGAAGGCTGCATCAGCCTACATATTATCATAATATCATTAATGTTTATGCAAGCAAAGAGATGAACTTAAAGGAAACATCTATATACAGATAGGTATATATCATTACCAAGCACCAGAGCATATTTTTGTATTGTTGATGGATAAGGGAAATTCAAGGAATATATTATGGATGGAGAGAAACGATTGTTTGACATTAGTATCAGATATTTGTCAGATACTTGTTTGGCATTATTGTCAAAGGGGGAGAGATTATCCATATTGTCACATTCTTTAGAAAAGGGAGAGAGATTATTCATTATCACATTACTCCAATAGGGAGAGATTATGTCCTTAGGGAAAGAAATGGTATAGAAATATTATACAAAGGGAGAGTTGCTGACAAGAGAAAAAGACATAAAAAGAGAAGAATAGTCAAGGGAGAGAAATTTATACATGGAGAGAGAAAAACACATCAAAAGACAGAGAGCTACAAGAATCAAATCTAAGCTAAAATAGAGCTTATCGATGGTCAGATATTTATTGGTTAACAGAACAAAAGATTGGTAGTTTGATGAATCTCAACTGTTGTATTTTATATTGTATTAGAAATAGTATAGTGTGATAATATAGTATGTTGCCATCAATGCCAAAGGGAGAGATTGATGATATGTAACTGATTGAATGTTTGATAATGTTAAGTTGAAGATGTTAGCACTTTTTTTTTGTAACACTTACCTAATGATGACAGTATACCTGGTATACTCAGATGCAACCTCTTTTAGGAAAGAGAAAGGATAATTTCTAAGGATTAGATAATATCCTTCTTTTCTTTTGAGCTCCACAGACTCAGGAAAGTTTTACCTTTTAAAGATTACTGATATCTCAGTCTATTTATTTGGTGGATTGTTTCATTCACTTTATAGATTGCAATGACTAGTTTGAAATAGAGTACTATAAGCCAGGCTATGGTTTTGAGAACATAAACCAATGAGTCAAGGATTTTCATCCTTCTTCCTTTTGTCTTTAGGAGGGATAACCTAATGATTCATTCTCTAAAGAATCAACAAAGTGGACACTGTCCTGCTGACATAAGTCCTTGATGAGTTCAGCTCATATATTTTAGTAACAAGTGTGTATGAAATATTTTTGAATATTTTTGAAAACTTAGATGATGGTAGATTATCAGACTCAGGTCTAGATTAGTGCCAATCATTTGGGTTACATAGTCAAAAGCTTTAAGTTTTATATAAATGAAACACTGTAAGCTGCCTTACAACCTACATGCAATTAGGATAAGCTGCCTTACAAGTTATCTGATTACCTCTAAAATACTATATCAAATTCTTAAATACTGATATGCTTCCTGAAACTACTCACAAAACTTAGTTCTTTACATGAAAGAAACTTGCAAGTAATTAGATAGTCACCTTGTAACCAAAATGCTTCAGACTGCCTTACAATCTTAAACATAAAAAAAGCATACATAGGAAATAAAGAGACAACAATAAAGAAGAGTAAAATTGCATCATATTTTATTGATTTAATCCTTCCTTCACACATAAGAAAAATCTTTTAAGCTTGAAAGAACAGAGGCACAAATTTAGAAAGACTGATTCTTTACATTATATTCCATCATCTTTAAAATACAACTTTCTTCTATATATATATATAGGTCTTCAACCATCTTGGAATCCCTTTTTAAAAGGATGCTATAAGCTTCAGATGGTCTCAGAAAACCTAACCCTAAAACTACAGAAGAGACAAAAAGAAAAGAGAGAGAAGAAGCGGTAGAATGACCAAGTCAAAAAGATAAAAACAGATATTCTTTGTTCTTCTACCAATCTAACGAATTGAATCTGATAGTATACATGGTAGATGGTAGCAGTTATGTTGAGTCTAGATGAACATGCTTTTAGATTTACCTACATTCTCCTTTTGCAATAACTGTCCTCTTTATCTTCAATGATGAGGTACCAAGTAGTCATCCTTACTCATCATCCAAAATTTCTTCTTCTACTGCTAGCTTCTTTCACTTGGGTGTATTCATCACTTCCCATGCTTTCACTTTATCATCTGATGGCCACTTGAAGTCCTCAGTACTCTGTATTTGGAACTTTTTCCTATCTCATCTCGCATCAGTGATTTTCTTGATATCTACTAGAAACTTATTGATGTCAGTTTCTGCCTTGAAAGCTTCGTGCAATATCTTATTGAACCCTTCTACATCAATATCAATTCCTGAAATAAATGCCTCACTACTAGGCATTTTTCTGTCAAACTCACCCCTCCAGGTATCTAAAGCCTTCACTTGATCATCATCTCCTCTTAAGGAAGGTATAAATCTGTTAAAATCATCAGAAAAGAGGCTTAACTGTACCTCAATTTTGTTCAATTTTCCCTTAAAGAATGAGAGAGAAATATTAACTCTTTTGATCTCATCTTTAACTTCAGTCACTATTTCTGGCAAATCTGATCTCAGAGATTGCTATGATGCTAGCTTCTCAAATAACTGCACCCTAGTAGACCACTTAGTAAAATAGGGGTTAAGGATAGCCAAATACCCCATTACCTCAGTGTGCAAAGCTGGCAATTTTTTATAAGTATTGAGTATAACATCAGCTTTATCTTTTAATATATCAATTTTGTGTTGCAGCATAGCCTTCAATGCTCTTAAAGAAATTGCATTTCCTTTCTCTTCCTCAGCCTTTACCTCAACCACCTCTTCAGACTTTTCTTTGTCTTCAATTTACAGGGGTTGTGGTTGCACAGGTACATACATCACCTCAGGCTTTGTTTCCAATTCTTCCATTAATTTATTTATCATCTGATCCCACTGATAAAGTTTCACTCGGCACATTTCTCTATCTTTTGCCAATGCACTAGTCTCTTCCACCGATGTGCTGCACCTTTTAGACAGTTGTTTAGTTTTGTCTTCATTTAAGTGAGCACAATGTGTCATGATTTGGAATATCTCCAAATCCCTTGTATTTTTCATTGTCCCTACCATCTAATTTCCCACCATATTCTCCTTAATATTCACCACTTGGGGCTTTTGGTCTTTTGGGCACTGGCTCCACATTGCAAAGGCTTGAGACTTTGGGCTATACCCAAATCCTTTTATTACATCACCTATTTGTACTTCATTAGCCATCTTGAGATATAGGTGTTTCCTTATTTGATCAATTATGAAGGTAGATGCTAAATCCCAACCCTCAGCCAACATGTTTCCACTTCCTAATACGAGTTTCCTAGCATCCTCTGGTGAAATATCCTCATTTTTAGGATCATAATTTTGCAAACCCATCAATGCCTCATTAGTTATGGTATCTTTGTCAAAAACTATCAGTTCTTCTCTTATTTGTTCTTTCTTATACCATCTTAGGAAGTCTTTAAACTCCTCAGTTTTCACAAAATTATTATCATTCAAAAATTCTTATTGATGAATCAATCTCTCATCAATACAGGCCTTAAGGGGCATTTCAACCTCATCATCTAAATCAGGCTATTGTTTCTTACCTTCTCTAATTAATTTCCTTAGGTTATGATCATATAACCTATTGCCAAGTACTAAGGCCTTAGCCTTATCTTTCTTCTTATTCTGTGCTTCAGTTGAAGGCTGACCTATCTCTAATTTCTGCCTCTTTGCAGCACGTTCTTCTATATCATCTGGTTGGGAAACAACTGTCAAATCCACAATGTGGCCCTCTGCTCCCTACAACTATGGTGTTTCAGAAATATCTTACTATGGTGGAGCATAGATAGTAGGATATGCATAATCACTGTCACTACTACTATTGTATTCAGACTCTGAATGATCAGGTGTCTGAGCACCTTTCTTGTCAAGATCTGTATCAAGTTGTTCTATGAGCACATAATAGTTGTCTATCGTGGCCTTAATCCTGTCAAAATATGGGAGATCAGGGTAAAAACCCCCAAAATCCAACCCATTTCTCTTTATTTTCCTCTCAAGTTTTAATAGCTCTTGAATCCTCAGTCTTCTTGTATGAATATCATCTTCATCTAAGATATTCCTTGTTGCGTCTTCCTCTAAGCATATATAGTGGACATTAGTATTAGGGATTGTAGGAGTATACAATCTCCTTACCCCTGCCATAAAACCTTCTGGGTCAATGTATCTATAAGGGGCCGCTCCCATTCTATATCCTTCCAACCAGTGACCCACTGCATCAATAGCACCCTTGCCAATTATGAAGTAAAAAATCCTGAACTGCCTAGGGGTCAAAGTCCCCTTCTTATGTGGCACAAAATGCTCATTGTCTGTCAACAATAGCTGCCATATAAATTCCATTGCTGCCACTCTTGCTGGTACATAATATGGTAATAAATGAGGTGGGTGAATACACCCATATACCCTAATGACTATGTAATTCTCTTCCAAAAATAAGTCACCCCAATTATGCTTTCCACCCCAACCATCAGTATATTCACACAGCCTAAGCAGTTGTATAAATTTTAATGGGATCCTTGTTCTTCTGGTCCCCAAACTCTGTATTATTGGATACACAATCCAATTCTGAAAGGCACAATAATCACATTCCCTAGAATTGTAATTCCAAACCCTCACCCAAAATTTGATAGGATTTGGTCCTGCTTGGTAGAATCTCTGAGGGGTTAAATTATTAACATCTATGATAACAAAATTGAAATGCAAAAGGAGATGCATAAGAACGGAGTAATGTAAAAACTTGGGCTCCTTCTCCTTTGGGTTCTTCATCCTCTTCTATGTTGCAATGAAGCCCTCATGCATTTCATCTATGATGTTCTAAATATAATCATAACTAGTATTGGAGTGGACCTCTGGTAGGTCCAACACCATCATCAAAATCCCTGCATCAATCTTCTCTGTGTCACCATCTATCCCCAGCACTCTACACAGGGCATAGGAAACATACTTGATATAGAAGTGTAGATCCTTATAATAATATGGGAAGCTCCTAGACATAGGATCTAAATAATTTCTCACTTCTTTTAGCATATGTTTCAGAAATTGGCTCCTAGCAATCCCAGGCTTCAAAGTATATCTTTGTTACTACTTCATCATGTCAATTCTGGTAGACATGGTGTTGTATAGGCCGAAGGCTTGCATGAACAAATTTATGTTCAATATCAATAAGGGAGTGCCATCATCCCTCCTGATGGTCTTAGAAAAAACATCATAATGATTGGCCAGGTCTAAGAACAAGTCTACATCTAGGAAGACATCAAGAACAATTAACCTGGCTAAACCATAGGTCCAAGGGTTTGATACTAGGATGGCCTTGTCAGAATTCTTGTAAAAATAATTGAACAAAGAAAAACCTATTGTTCCTAGAGTAAAAACATCTCAAAAATATCTATAGTCATCAATGAGCACATTTGCATTAACCTTTTTTATTTTGAGTCGAACCACGAAGGAGGTGGAGGAATTCATCTAAATAATTCACTTTTCCCTTTGCCTTGTCCACCACTCTCTCACTTTCACCACTGGTCGAGGCTACACTCACCACTCTACTCATGTTTTTAGTGCTTGAATCTCCTCTTCTTTATCAGTATTGAAACAAATCTATCACTAAAGCCCAATGATTATTCTGGGCATAATTATGGAAACAATGAACTTTTAAATCACAGAAAACTCTGCAAATCTTTGAATTTTACTCTGCTTGGCAACTGAACTCTTTAAGTTTAGAAATTCTAAAAGCAAGGTGAATGTAAATGAACAAGCCATCAACTCCTTATAGTAACCATTCAAAGTACATAGCTCATGATTCTCAGAACATCAATTCTATCTTTAATTCCACATACTGTGAACATAATTGAAAACCTAGCCATAGTTTCCTGAGTGTGACAGGAAAATCAAATTTGTAAAAATGAATCCTTGGCAAAACCTTATAAAATTCAAATGAGTTGACATGTCACCCTGGGATTGGCCCTCTGTCATACATCTTAGCTACCCTTTTTCTGCACAGTAATCAAAATCTAAAAATCTGATTGGCCACCAAATAATTCATACTGACATATTTAATACTGGTGCCTTTTTACAAAAATTAGCATTAAGCAACAAGGTGACTGCACTCATTTTCTCTGTCGCTAATCCCAATCCTTAACCAATGATTTATTTGGAGACATGGCGACTGTACAACTTCCTTACCTTTACTAACCAGAGTCAATATTTGGCGATCACGCGACATAAGGAAATCAAAGTCGCGAATGGTTATCACTAACCCACGTTATTTTATGAGGCTATGTGACTAACTATTAGTGTTAGCTTCTGTAGTTATTTCTTAGTCGCCAAATGTTAACTTTCTTCTAGCAGACTGTGCAACAACCCTTAGTCACCCGATCGCTGAATGAAAATGTTGAATGCCTAAAACTTTCTGAGACATCGCGACAAAGGTATCGTACCCTTAAATTTATCTTGCGACCTCACGAGATACCTTTAGCCGTTGAGTCGCAAGGAATTTTCTCCTTAGGATCTTTTATCCTCAGACTTGGTGACTATCATAGGATCTTTTCATGATTTTATCTGACGGCTGTCACTTAATCGCCTAGTAATTTATCATTTCTTTAAAATATCTCAAGACCCTGCAACTAACAGTTACCCCTAATTAGTCTCGTAGTCGCTGAATAAACTTATACCTTTAAGCGATCATTTGGAAATCCATTTGCCTCCTGACACATGTCTTATTCTGATTTGAAAGCTGAGGTATCTGGTGACAACCTAACTATGCTTTATCCCAAACCGTTAAAGGTTAGTCGCTAAGTCTTGGAAGTTTCAACTTAACTGGCCTCTTTTATGGAGACTGCGCGACTAAAGGCTTTGCATCACACTTCACCTCAGAATTATTTAGTGATCATGTGACAAAAGGTAATCGTGGTGTCTCATAATAAACTCTTAATAATGGAAAACATCTTGTGACCTCCTGACTCATCTATGGGCCCACTAACATATTACTGGTCTATTCAAATGATTCCGTGATTACGCGACATAGGCTAATCGGGAAGTCAAGGATAAAAAGGAATATGTTGTCTTCAGTTATGCGACTAAGCGATTAGAAAAGAACTCATGACTTAAGTGAGGTGAAAAAGGTAACTGAGAAACATAAGGGAACAATGCCTTAGGGTTTTTCTTCAAAATTAAACACTGGAAAAGAGCTAGGGTTTCAATACTTTTGAATATTTTCACAGGTTTAGGCTTGAAAACATGAAAACTTGAAGAGGGAAAACCACAAAACCATGGGAAAAAAACCAAAACCTAGAATACAACCAACAATGGCTCTGATGAGATTTGGCTAAACAAGGTTTATGACAAAGAACCATAGAATCTCTGGTTGCAGACCACCACAAAAAGGAGCAGAACAGACTGAGGAAAAGAGGGGAATATTTATAGAACTTACAAACAGGGAAAAGACTAAACATATGATACATATTTACTTGTGCACTGCAATGATTTTTATCTGAAGAAAGGTTTCAAAAATTGCCCATGCACAGGAAACTCAAAACCTTCTCCCTCCATATCTTTCAACAAATATGAGTCTTTGCCATAATGTTCTGAGATTATATAAGGCCCTAACCATAAAGACTCAAATTTCTTATGCTTATCTCTTTCTTCTGCCCTTGTATTCCATTGGAGAACTAAGTCACCGGCCTAAAACTTTCTGTTAGTAACCCTCTTGTCAAACAAATATTTCATTTTCTGCTGTAACCCTATGTTCTCCCTCTGACTATCTCTTCTGGTTTCATCCAATTCTATCAAGTGTATCATTCTATCTTGTATTGGATCAGAGATATCTAACTGTTCTTCTTGTATAAATTGGTAAATAGGTAATAAATTATTCATTGGCAACCTTTCTGGTAAACCATATACCAACTCAAAAGGGGATTTACCAATTTCCTTCTTGGTTGTGATTCTATCAGCCCAAAGGGCTAATCTCAACTTTATATGCCATGTTTTCTTATTCTGTTCCAGAGTCCTTTTTAGTATCTTCAATATGCTTTTGTTGCTAGACTCAGCTTGTCCATTAGCTTGTGGGTGATATGGGGATGAGTATGATATTGTAATCCCATACCTTTCACAGAAGCTTGTCA
>MU226835.1:486007-497741 GCA_018584345.1 Thuja plicata | reverse complement strand
TGAATAGTATTCATATCATTCCTGATATTTACCTCTTCACCTTTTAAAGGAGTTTCATCCATATCAACTTGATTTCCTTTTTTCCTCCAAGAGACTCCAACTCTTGAGGATGATGGGATTCCTTCATTTAATACCCTTTCTAGGTCAGTTCTTACTCTTGACCTAGTATTCATTCTGTAAGACATTTATTTCTTTTGCACTAATCACAGAGATGTTCCTTTCAGAGTCGCCACCCAAAAAAAAATTGGGATGAATACTTATCAAGAGGGTGCCTTACTAGTAACCACAAATATGGCTTGAAAACAAGTTTAAACCTTTAAGTGCTAGATATTTAGATTACCCAGGTAAGAGATATTCTACAGATTCTTAACAAACTTTTAAAATCTCTTAGACTCCCCAGCGGAGTCGCCAATTTGTTAGCACTTTTTCTTGCAAAACATACCTAATGATGACAGTATACCTGGTATACTTAGATGCAACCTCTTTTAGGAAAGAGAAAGGCTAATTTCTAAGGATTGAATAATATCCTTCTTCACTTTTGAGCTCCACAGACTCAGGCAAATTTTACCTTTTAAAGATTGCTAATATCTTAGTCTATTTATTTGGTGGATTATTTCATTCACTTGGTATGAACCAAAACCCTCACTATAACAACTTATAGAACACTTTCGAGATTGCAATGACTAGTTTGAAATAGACTAATATAAGCCAGGCTATGGTTTTGATAACATAAACCAATGAGTCAAGGATTTGCATCCTTCTTCCTTTTGTCTTTAGGAGGGATAACCTAATGATTCATTCTCTAAAGAATCAACAAAGTGGACACTGTCCTGCTGACATAAGTCGTTGATGAGTTTAGCTTATATATTTTAGTAACAAGTGTGTTTGGAAAATTTTTGAATGTTTTTGAAAACTTAGATGATGGTAGATTATTAGACCCAGGTCTAGATCAGTGCCTATCCTTTGGGTTACAGAGTCAAAAGCTTGAAGTTTTATATAAACAAAACATTGTAAGTTGCCTTACAACCTACATGCAATTAGGATAAGTTGCCTTACAAGTTATCTGATTACCTCTAAAATACTGTATCAAATCCCTAAATACTGATATGCTTCCTGAAACTACTCACAAAACTTAGTTCTTTACATGAAAGAAACTTGCAAGTAATTAGATAGTCACCTTGTAACCAAAATGCTTCAGACTGCCTTACAATCTTAAACATAAAAAAGCATACACAGGAAATAAAGAGACAAAAATAAAGAAGAGTAAAATTGCACCATATTTTATTGATGTAATCCTTCCTTCATACATAATAAAAAGCTTTTAAGCTTGAAAGAACATAGGCACAAATTTAGAAAGACTGATTCTTTACATTATATTCCATCATCTTTAAAATACAACTTTCTTCTATATATATATAGGTCTTCAACCATCTTGGAATCCCTTTTTAAAAGGATGCTACAAGCTTTGGATGGTCTCAGAAAACCTAACCCTAAAACTACAAAAGAGACAAAAAGAAAAGAGAGAGAAGAAGTGGTAGAATGACCAAGTCAAAAAGATAAAACAGATATTCTTTGTTCTTCTCCTAATCTAGCGACTTGAATCTGATAGTATACATGGTAGATGGAAGCAGTTATGTTGAGTCTGGATGACCGTGCTTTTAGATTTACCTACATTTTCCTTTTGAAATAACTGTCCTCTTTATCTTCAATGGTGAGGTACCAAGTAGTCATCCTTACTCATCATCCAAAATTTCTTCTTCTACTGCTGGCTTCTTTCTCTTGGATGTAGTCATCACTTCCCATGCTTTCACTTCATCATCTGATCGCCACTTAAAGTCCTGAGTACTCTATATTTGGACCTTTTTCCTGTCCCATCTCGCATCAGTGATATTCTTGATATCTACTAGAAACTTATTGATGTCATTTTCTGCCTTGAAAGCTTCGTCCAATATCTTATTGAACCCTTCTACATCAATATCATTTCCTGAAATAAATGCCTCACTACTATGCATTTTGCTGTCAAACTCACACCTCCAGGCATCTAAATCCTTCACTTGATCATCATCTCCTCTTAAGGAAGGTATAAATCTATTAAAATCATAAAAAAAGAGGCTTAACTTTACCTCAATTTGGTTCAATTTGCCCTTAAAGAATGAGAGAGAAATATTAACTCTTTTGATCTCATCTTCAACTTCAGTCACTATTTCTGGCAAATCTGATCTCAGGGATTGCAATGATGCTAGCTTCTCAAATAACTGCACCCTAGTAGACCACTTAGTAAAATAGGGGTTAACGATAGCTAAATACCCAATTACCTCAGTGTGCAAAGCTGGAAATTTGTTATAAGTATTGAGTATAACATCATCTTTATCTTTTAAGATATCAATTCTATGTTGCAGCACACCCTTCAATGCTCTTAAAGCAATTGCATTTCCTTTCTCTTCCTCAGCGTTTTCCTCAACCACCTCTTCAGACTTTTCTTTGTCTTCAATTTGCAGGGGCTGTGGTTGCACATGTACATACATCACCTCAGGCTTTGTTTACAATTCTTCCATTAATTTCTTTATCATCTGATCCTGCTGATAAAGTTGCACTCGGCACATTTCTCTATCTTTTTCCAATGCACTAGTCTCTTCCACCAATGTGCTACACCTTTCAGACAATTGTTTAGTTTTGTCTTCATTTAAGTGAGCTCAATGTGTCACGATTTGGGATATCTCCAAATACCCTATATTTTGCATTGCCCATACCATCTGATTTCCCACCATATTCTCCTGAATATTCACCACTTGGGGCTTTTGGTCTTTTGGGCACTGGCTCCACATTGCAAAGGCTTAAGAATTTGGGCTATACCAAAATCCTTTTATTACATCACCTATCTGTACTTCATTAGCCATCTTGAGATCTTGTTGTTTCCTTATTTGATCAATTATGAAGGTGGATGCTAAATCCCAACCCTCAGCCAACAGTATTCCACTTCTTAATACTAGTTTCCTGGCATCCTCTGGTGAAATATCCTCATTTTGAGGATCATAATTTTGCAAAGCCATCAATGCCTCATGAGTTATGGTCTCTTTGTCATCAACTTTCAGTTCTGCTCTTATTTGTTCTTTCTTATACCATCTTAGGAAGTCTTTAAACTCCTCAGTTTTCACAAAATTATCATCATTCAAAAATTCTTGTTGATGAATCAATCTCTCATCAATACAGGCCTTAACAGGCATTTCAACCTCATCATCTAAATCAGGTTGTTGTTTCTTACCTTCCCTAATTGTTTTCCTTAGGTTATGATCATATAACCTATTGCCAGGTACTAAGGCCTTAGCCTTATCTTTCTTCTTATTCTTCCCTTCAGTTGAAGGCTAACCTATCTCTAATTTCTGCCTCTTTGTAGTAGGTTCTTCTATATCATTTGTTGGGAAACAACTGTCAAATCCACAATGTGGCCCTCTGCTCCCTACATCTATGGTGTTTCAGCAATATCTTACTGTGGTGGAGCATACATAGTAGGATGTTCATAATCACTATTACTACTACTATTGTATTCAGACTCTGAATGATCAGGTGTTTGAGCACCTTTCTTGTCAAGAACTGTATCAAGTTGTTCTATGAGAACATAATAGTTGTCTATCATGGCCTTAATCCTGTCAAAATATGGGATATCAGGGTAAAAACCCCCAAAAGCTAACCCATTTCTCTTTATTTGCCTCTCAAGTTTTAACAGCTCTTGAATCCTCAGTCTTCTTGTATGAATATCATCTTCATCTAAGATATTCCTTGTTGCATCTTCCTTTATGCATTCATATTGGACATTAGTATTAGGGATTGTAGGAGTATACATTCTCCTTACCCCTGCCATAAAACCTTCTAGGTCAATGTACCTATAAAGGGCTGCCCCCATTCTGTATCCTTCCAACCTTTGACCCACTGCATCAATAGCACCCTTGCTAATTGTGAAGTTAAAAATCCTGAACTGCCTAGGGGTCAAAGTCCCCTTCTTATGTGGCGCAAAATGCTCATTGTCTATCAACAATAGCTTCCAGATAAATTCCACTGCTGCCACTCTTGCTGGTACATAAAATGATAATAGATGAGGTGGGTGAATACACCCATATACCCTGATGACTGTGTAATTCTCTTCCAAAAATAAGTCACCCCAATTATGCTTTCCACCCTATCCATCAGTATATTCACACGGCCTAAGCAGTTGTATAACTTTTAATGGGATCCTTTTTCTGCTAGTCCCCAAACTCTGTATTATTGGATACACAATCCAATTCTAAAAGGCACAATAATCACATTCCCTAGAAGTGTAATTCCAAACCCTCACTCAAAATTGGATAGGATTTGGTCCTTCTTGGTAGAATCTCTGAGGGGTTAAATTATTAACATCCATGATAACAAAATTGAAATGCAAAAGGAGATGCATAAGAATGGAGTAATGTAAAAAACTTGGGCTCCTTCTCCTTTGGGTTCTTCATCCTCTTCTGTGTTGCAATGAAGCCCTCATGCATTTCATCTATGATGTGCTGAATATAATTATAACTAGTATTGGAGTGGAACTCTTGTAGGTCCAATACCATCATCAAAATCCCTACATCAATCTTCTATGCGTCACCATCTATCCCCAGCACTCTACATAGGGCATAGGCAACATACTTGATATAGAAGTGTAGATCCTTATAATAATATGGGTAGCTCCCAGACATAGGATCTAAATACTTTCTCACTTCTTTTAGCATATGTTTCGGCAATTGGATCCTAGCAATCCCAGGCTTCAAAGTATATCTTTGTTGCTGCTTCGTCATGTCAATTCTGGTAGACATGGTGCTGTATAGGCCAAAGGCTTGCATGAACGAATTTCTATTCAATATAAATAAGGCAGTACCATCATCCCTCCTAATGGTCTTAGACAAAACATCCTAATGATTGGCTAGGTCTAAGAACAAGTCTACATCTAGGAAGACATCAGGAACAACTAACCTGGCTAAACCACAGGTCCAAGGGTTTGATGCTAGGATGGCCTTGTCAGCATTCTTATAAAAATAATTGAAGAGAGAAAAACCTATTGTTCCTGGAGTAACAGCATCTCGAACATCTCTATATTCATCAATGAGAACATTTGCATTAACCTTTTTATTTTGAGTCGAACCAGGAAGGAGGCGGAGGAATTCATCTAAATAATTCACTTTTCCCTTTGCCTCGTCCTCCACTCTCTCACTTTCCCCATTGGTTGAGGCTACACTCACCGCTCTAATCATGTTTTCAATGCTTGAATCTCCTCTTCTCTACCAGTATTGAAACAAATCTATCACTGAAGCCCAGTGACTGTTCTGTGCACAATTCTGGAAATAATGAACTTTTAAATCACAGAAAACTCTGCAAATCTTCAAATTTTACTATGCTTGGCAACTGAACTCTTTAAGTTTAGAAACTCTGAAAGAAAGGTGAATGTAAATGAATAAGCCATCAACTCCTTATAGTAATAGTTCAAAGTACATAGCTCATGATTCTCATAACATCAATTCTATCTTTAATTCCACATACTATGAACATAATTGAAAACCTAGCCGTAGTTTCCTGAGTGTGACAAGAAAATCAAATTTGTAAAACTGAATCCTTTGAAAAACCTTATAAAATTCAAATGAGCTGACATGTCACCCTAGGATTGGCCCTCAGTCATACTCTTAGCTACCCTTTTTCTGCATAGTAATCAAAATCTGATTGGCCCCCGAATAATTCATACTGACATATTTAATACTGGCACCTTTTTACAGAAATTAGCATTAAGCGACAAGGCTACTGCACTCATTTTCTCTGTCGCTGATCCCAATCCTTAACCCGTGATTTATCTAGAGACATGGTGACTATACAACTTCCTTACCTTTACTAACTAGAGTCAACATTTGGCGATCACGTGACATAAGGAAATCAAAGTCGTGAATGGTTATCACTAACCCACATTATTTTATGAGACTATTCAACTAACTGTTAGTGTTAGCTTCTGCAGTTATTTCTTAG
This sequence comes from Thuja plicata, assembly GCA_018584345.1. Classification (NCBI taxonomy): domain Eukaryota; kingdom Viridiplantae; phylum Streptophyta; class Pinopsida; order Cupressales; family Cupressaceae; genus Thuja; species Thuja plicata. Next base: position 491,720 of record MU226835.1, on the reverse strand, counting down.
TCGCCAAATGTTAACTTTCTTCTACTAGACTACATGAAAACCCTTAGTCACCCAATCACTGAATGAAAATGTTGAATGCCTAAGACTTTCTGAGACATCGCGACAAAGGTATCATACCCTTAAATTCATCTTGCGACCTCGCGACATACCTTTAGCCACTGAGTCACAAGGACTTTTCTCCTTAGGCTCTTTTATCCTCAGACTTGGCAACTACCATAAGATCTTTTCATGATTTTATTTAACAGCTGTCGCTTAATCACCAAGTAACTTATCATACCTTTAAAATATCTCGAGACCCTGTGACTAACAGTTACCCCTAATTGGTCTCCTAGTCACTGAATAAACTTATACCTTTAAGCGATCATTTTGAAATCTATTTGCCTCTTGACACATGTCTTATTTTGATTTAAAAGATGAGTTATCTGGTGACAACCTGACTGTGATTTATCCCAAACCATTAAAGGTTAGTCGCTAAGTCTCGATAGTTTCAACGTAACCGGCCTCTTTTCTGGAGACTGCGCGACTAAAGGCTTTGCATCACACTTCACCTCAGACTTATTTAGTGATCATGCGACAAAATGTAATCATGGTGTCTCATAATAAACTCTTAATAGTGGAAAACATCTTATGACCTCCTGACTCATCTGTGGGCCCACTGACATATTACTGCTCTGTTCAAATGATTCCGTGATTACGTGACACGGGCTAATCACAAAGTTGAGGATAAAAAGGAATATGTTGTCTTTAGTTATGTGACTAAGCGATTAGAAAAGAACTCATGACTTAAGTAAGGAAAAAAAGGTACCTGAGAAACATAAGGGAACAATTCCTTAGGGTTTTTCTTCAAAATTAAACACTAGAAAAGAGCTAGGGTTTCAAGACTTTTGAATATTTTCATAGGTTTAGGCTTGAAAACATGAAAACTTGGAGAGGGAAAACCACAAAACCACGGGAAAGAAACCAAAACTTGGAATACAACCAACAGAATATAATGTAGGTCATTAAATCAGTTAATGGACTGTATTGTCATTGATGTTAACTTGATATCATCTGCACAGTCATGTACATAATGCCAAATACTTTAGAGAACCAAAGTTATGCTTTCAGAAATACATAAAATTCAACTATTCACTAAGTGAAAAACAACACTGATGGAGTGCACATCGATGGATAGCGCAAAGAAGAACAGTCATAGTGATACGTGATGATCAGAAGCATAGTGTTGCCTGATGAAGCAAAACCTTAGTGATACCCAATAAGAAAAGTCAGAAGGTTGCCTAAAGAGAAAAATTCCAATGATGCCCAATAGAAAAAGATCATGAAGCTAACTGAAGTCTCACCGATAGATCAGTCATTTTTCACCGACAACTAATTGCAATGGTGACCGATAGAACAAAGAGTTTAGAAAATGACAAAATATCTAGTTGGCAGAGATAAATATAGACTTAATTGGTTGTCTACTTTGTTTTATTCGACTAGAGATAAGTGATTGATTTAAAGATGATTTTTACAGTTGGCAAGAAGATATCTATGAGACAAATAAGGAGTTATGCTTTAAATCTAATTGGCTAGATTGTTTATCATGCCAAGAATCAAGAACGAAGAAATAATGAATATTACGTCTATATAAGAGACAAGCTTAATTCATTTATAAATGAGATTAATGGGAGTGAATAGAAAGAGGATGCTAAAGAGAAGCTAATGAAGAGAAACTTCATGCAGTGCTGATCAGACAAGATGAAGGAGAGCTAAGGAATTCTGTAGACAACCGATGAACAGTGAGCACAACATCACAAAGCAGAAAATGTGGAGCACAAAGGATTGATTTGATACATTGGTCAGTGAGGTAATGTACTTAAATAGATCTGAAAATCTACAATTCAAGTTGAAATATGAATAGGTCATAGTGTTTCAGTTTAACCATTGAAGCATCAAGTGTCTTAACCAAGAAGGACTTAATAGTCTTCTATATATTGAGGTCCATCTCAAGGAGTGTGTAAAAGGTTGATTCATGAAAGTAGCATTGGACTTGCCCGATACCTATTTACAATCTAAGAAGCAGGCTAATTCAAGGATGGTAGTAATAGATGCATGATACTAAGTAACAACCTCTATGTATAAAATCCTCTAACAAGGTCACACTTACCATTGTGTTTGTAACCCTTAACAGGGTTGGCTCCTAACAGGGCTCACTTCATAAGAGTCAAAATTTGGGGTACCGGTCCCAGTGGTTTTTCTCTTAACAGGGTTTCCACATTAAAATTCATGTGTTATGTGTGTATGATTCATTTCTTTAATATTTTGCATCTTACATAGCTAACTTTGGATTGATCGGTATACTCTTCTTATTTACTAAGTTTTGGTAAATAGTTATCCTACTTATTGGTAATCAAGAAAGAATAAGAATTGATAGAGAAAACTGACAAATAGTTAATCATTATTAGTATTTCATGGCATGCACCTTATAGGGATGTAATAGTCTGAGATTTATTGATTGATGGTTAATTTTGAAGAATAAATTTTTGAGGCCACTGATTCACCCCCCCCCCCTCTCAGTTATTACTAACATCCTTGGGGAAGATACAAATAGCAGGTCAATTGTGAATATTAAATGTGGAAAATGATGTGAAAAAGATAAGATAGAGCAGAACAGAAAGTTAGATAGTAAAAGTTGAAGATCTATTTGAATATATAGAAGAATATTACAATTCATTGGAACTGATCAAGACAACTGGTCTACTCAAATAGTTCATTTACCAGATATAGTGTATATTTGTTTTACTGAAGGTTGTAGCCTTCATCATTTTAGCAGTGATATTTTTGGACAGTGAGACCTCACCCCTAACAAGGTTATTTTTAAAAGACTCCTAACAGGTTTCGACCCTTAACCAGTTCACAGTACTTATTGCATTGTAAAGATCAACTCCTAACAGGGTTGTAAGATCTTCTAACAGGGATTATTATACTCAAATATAGTTCTTTGTGGGTGCTAATTCCCACCGACGATTTTACGTATTTGGTTTCCTTGTTACCAAAATTATTGTGTTATATCTTGTGTTATCTGAATGTATTAATGCTTAATGTTATTCTGTAATTAATTGGAGAAAATAATTAAACCAGTCGATAAATGATTCACCCCCCCCCTCTTAGTTATCCCTTGAGACTATTCCAACAGATTGTTTCACTCATTTTATGCTATTTTGGGACAACCAAAGTTCAGCTACGCTTACTCATAGCAAACAACTTAGAAGCTTGGAGGCACAGGCTCCTCCTTACATGTGCACTCACTTCTCAGGCACACCAAGCATCTAACCCCAAAGGAATTGCTTCCCAAAGGGTTTTTGTCTCTACTATGAGCCGTAAAAATGTGGGGTGACTTAGTTGGTCTTTGACCTTTCATGCCAACAGATAGAGGGTTTTTTGGATACTAGAACATAGTTTGTAGTAAGGGCATCCGTTCAGGTGGTTATACTTGTGGTAGATTAGCTCCATTATGGAGGCCTCCCAACCTACAAAAGTTATGTTCTATAGATTTTAACGCACCACAGGGGTACTGAGGGAGATCTTCTTCCTAGTATAACACAATCAACACTTTTTCATTGTGACATTAATCACAATGACATTTTTTATATCCCAGTTTAGAAGGGCTTGGCTTTAGCCTATTATCGGTTGGGCAATCCACTCTCACAGGCTCCGTTAAAGCACTCAGGAGGTAGCCATGCTAAAGGATTTGTATGGATTTCTCTTTCACCCAAGATCCACGAAGGCGAGGGGAGAGGATACATTCATGCAATTCCTTGGGTTTACAAAACTAAAAGACACTTCAAGAAGAATAAGAAAATGACAATAATGTTTTTGAATTTCTAATCATCCCAAAAGGGCGACAACATAGTTTCTTGACATTATTTTCATTCCTAAAACAACAAACAAATGTTCATTTTAAGAAGTCTTGCATGTGGGTTCCTATTTTAAGAAATCAAAAACAAGATGCAAGCACAATGTTTTGCATTCTATCGATCAAAGGCAACCTGCAAAACCAATTCATGAGTAGTTTGTGTTTTAGTCTTCTTGTATAGCGTCCTGCAAACTATTGTTAGGCTATATGAAAAAGATAAGCACATGAACATCAAAGCAAAAGATTAGTCCATATTACCAAAATCAGAAAATCACAAAATAGATCACATATTCAGATAGTAGATAGAAAATAATGCACTTTCAAAAAATATTACACTGAAAAAGGTGATCATATGAGCCTGTACGGAGCTCCAGAAGTTGCAAAACATGGGATTATACAGGTATAGTCATGAGGAATAGTGATTTCTGATAAATCCAGCAAGCAAAATCAAAAGCTAATCCCACCATAGTGATCGTTGCAAAATTCTACCCAGAATTAAAAAAAATTGGTCACAAAAAGGAGTTGAAATGAGCGAGATATGCGTATTTGAAGTCAAACCTGTCAGCAAGCCTCGTGCGAGGAAATGCAAGGCTTCACGAGAGGAAATGCTAGGCCTCACATGAGGAAATGCTAATCTCACGCAAGGAAATGCAAAATCTTGCGCGAGGAAATGCAAATCTCATGCGGGTATGTGAGAAATCTCGCGCGAGAATTCACTACAGAGCCGTACGGCCTGCGCAGACAAACATTTGATGTTATAGATTCAATTTTTAGACAAATATAGGCATATTTGTAGTTGTTTTAAACTGAAATGACATTCCAGACGCTATGGCAGAGTCCAATTTTACTCAAAGTGAATGTGAAAAAAGACATAAACCAAAATTGACAATAAATATGTAATATGAGGCCAAGAATTGAATACTCCTGCCCCACGGTGGGTGCCAAAATGTTATATGCTAAATGTAGACCTTTGAATTCAACACAAACACAGCATAGTCTTTACACAATCGATCAATTCACAAAGACAAACATGAATTTTTTGTTCTACAAATTTGATTGAGTTGACCTGTTGCCTCCTAATTAGTTGTGGATGTTGAGTTTACCCTTAGAATGAGAGCCAACAACCTGACCATTGCTAACATGGAGGATTTTAAGAATGCAAGATGAGAAGAATTTCCATTAATCTTATGAAATCTACAACTAGTCTATGAGAGAAATTCTCTTAATATATGAATTGAGAAGCAATTAAGCTATGAAAATGAATTGCAACTAATCTAAGAATGAATTGCAACTAAGCTATGGAAGAAAAATGCAATTAATCTAAGAAAATCAAATGCTTTTAATATATAAATGAGAGTGCTTATAATCTATGAAATAAAAGAAATTAAGCTAGAATTGATCTTGCAATTAATCTAGGAAGCTTGAAAGCACCAAATTGAGATGTTAGACATATAGATAAATCATAAATGAAAGCTAAACATCTTCAATTCCAATTGAAACTATCTTAATTATGCAAACTTAAGCTTGAAATATGAAATAATTGATGCAAAAAATGACTATAATATTGATGCTCTCAAAAATCATCCCCTCTAATGAAGAAAAGAAGTCCAATTTATAGAAAACTATGGAAAGAGAGTGAAGAGTTTCTTGAAAAGAAACAATTGTTTCTTCATTCTCCATTTGAGACAAACAAGCAAAGATTATTTAAATAAAAGGGTGAATTATTGCCACATAAGTGTCCTTTCACATGGAATTATGGAATTCCTTTTTGAGGATAATTCATCCAATAATTAAATAACCTTTCAATTCATTTTATGT
>MU226835.1:469753-481277 GCA_018584345.1 Thuja plicata | reverse complement strand
GATATTGATCATGCTTGAGATTAGTATCTTTATTAGGTGATTCATTAGGATTTTCCACTTTGACTATTCCATCATCTATGAGATCTTGGATTTTATGTTTCAACTCCATGCAAGATGAAGTTTCATGCTTATTGTGTTGATGATATGCACAGTAGCTACTAAAGAATGTGTATCCAATTAACATGATTTTAGGCAATGTAATGAGGTCATTCTCAAGAAGTTTTTGCAATGCAGATTCATAAGATTGTCCCAAAGGAGTAAATATTCTTTCTGAAGAATAATTAGACTCTTCTTGACATGCAATATCATTCTTTTGCAAATAGAATAGGATCTCATCTGATGTGGTCATGACTTCCTCTACGTGCTTTTGATAAAAGTTAGGATTTTCATCAAACTGGTCTGGATCAAAATTGGGATCATCATCACATTGTTTGGGATAAAAATTGGGATTGATATACCAAGATTTACCCATGTTGGAAGAAAGTGGAGAGACGTGAGAATCCTATTCCTCCCTTAATCATTGGAGTTGAGATCCCATAGTTTGAAGTTGTTTCCATAAATCTTCCCTAAGAATCTCATCTTTCATTTTAGACATTGTATAATTGTCTTGATGCGCTTGCTTAGAATATTGAAAAGGAGGTATGATGAAACAATCGATTGACTGACATGTGCTGAAGTGATATCTAAAGTGTTGATTAAGTCCAAGACCAAAGGACAAAGGAGATAATGTCTAGCTGAGAGGGAGATAGCAATGACTCTAATCTTGAGTAAAGGTTAACTAACCTGTTCTCGCAACCTTGAATAAGGACAGTGCAGACAAAGACTAATAAGACTAAAATAGATAAGAGGTCACTTGGACTAGCACAACAAGGTTAGATTTTGAGACAACAATGAGTCAGACTATCAACATATTGCAACACAAGATAGACTAGTAACAATGTTGATGAGAACGCAGATTTGTGAAAATTTGAATAAAACCTTCACAGTAGAATAGAAATTTGGACAACAAGCTAATAGATTGCAGAGTCTTGATAGAAGGTGCAAAAACTTGGACAAGATTTTGACAGTTAACACTGAGAAGTGCATATTTGGAATCATTGATCATTTTAATGTTCAATTTGAATGTTTGATATGTTTGTTTGTTTTGACGCTTCACCCACGCAAGACACATCAAGTAGAATGTTCGTAGTACCAAAACAAACACATCACAATCCTAGGATAGCCAGGAAAATATATGTTGAATCCCCACTTGAACCAAAGTTCAGCTACGCTTACTAATAGCGAACAACTTAGAAGCTTAGAGGCACGGGCTCCTCCTTACATGTGCACTCACTTCTTAGGCACACCAAGCTTCAAACCCCAAAGGAATTGCTTCCCAAAGGGCTATTGTCTCTACTAAGAGCCATTAAAATGTGGGGCATCTTGGTCGGTCTCTGACCTTCTACGCCAATAGATAGAGGGTTTTTCAGATACTAGAACATATTTTGTAGTAAGGGAATCCATTTAGGTGGTCATACTTGTAGTAGATTAGCTCTGTTAAGGAGGCCTCACAGCCTATAGAAGTTACGTTCTATAGGTTTTAACGCACCACAAGGGTACTAAGGGAGATCTTCTTCCTGGTATAACGCAATCAACACCTGTTCACTATGACATTAATCACAATGAAATTTTTAATATACTGGTTTGGAAGGGCTTGGATTTATCCTATTACCAGTTGGGCAATCCACTCTCACCAGCTCTATTAAAGCACTCGGGAGGTAGCCATGCTAAAGGATTTGTATGGATTTCTCTTTCACCCAAGATCCATGAAGGTGAGGGGAGAGGATACGTCCACAAAATTCCTTGGGTTTACAAAACTAAAAGACACTTCAAGCAGAATAAGAAAATGACAATAATGTTTTTGGATTTCTGATCATCCCAAAAGGGCGAGAGCATAGTTTCCTGACATTATTTTCATTCCTAAAACAATAAAAAAATGTTCATTTTAAGAAGTCTTGCATGTGGGTTCCTATTTTAAGAAATCAAAAACAAGATGCAAGCACAATATTTTGCATTATATCGATCAAAGGGAACCTGCAAAACCAATTCGTGAGTATTTTGTGTTTTAGTCTTCTTGTATAGCGTCCTGCAGACCACTGTTAGGCTGTATGCAAAAGATAAGCACATGAAAATCAAAGCCAAAGATTAGTCCATATTAAAAAAATTAGAAAATCACAAAATAGATCACATATTCAGATATTAGATAGAAAATCATGCACTTTCAAAAAAAATTATACTGAAAAAGGTGATCATATGAGCCTGTATGGAGCTCCGGAAGTTGCAAAACATGGGTTTATATAGGTATAGTCATGAAAAATAGTGATTTCTGATAAATTTACCAAGAAAAATAAAAAAATATTCCCACCGTAGCGATCGTTGTAAAATTCTACCCATAATTAAAAAAAAATTCTCAGAAAAAGGAGTTGAAATGAGTGAGATATGCATGTTTGAAGTCAAACCTGTTAGCAAGCCTCACGCGAGAAAATGCAAGGGTTCGCGCGAGGAAATGCTAGGCCTCGCACGAGGAAATGCTAATCTCATGCGAGGAAATGCAACATCTTGCATGAGGAAATGAAAATCTCGCATGGGTATGTGAGAAATCTCGCACGAGAATTCACTGTAGAGCCGTACGGCCTGCCCAGACAAAAATTTGATGCTACAGATTCAATTTTTAGACAAATATAGGTGTATTTATAGTCGTTTTAAACTGAAGTGACATTCCAGATGCAATGAAAGAGTAAGATTTGAATCAAAGTGAATGTGAAAAAAGACATAAAATAAAATTGACAGTAAATATGTAATATGAGGCCAGGAATTGAATACTCCTGCCCCACAGTGGGCGCCAAAATGTTATATGCTGAATGTAGACCTCTAAATTCAACACAAACACAACATAGTCTTTACACAATTGCTCAATTCACAAAGATAAACATGAATTGTTTGTTTTGCAAATTTGATTGAGGTGACTTGTTACCTCCTAATTAGTTGTGGATGTTGAGTTTACCCTCAGAACGAGAGCCAACAACCTGACCATTGCTAACATGGAGGATTTTAAGAATGCAAGATGAGAAGAATTTCCATTAATCTTATGAAATCTGCAACTAGTCTATGAGAGAAATGCTCTTAATCTATGAATTGAGAAGCAATTAAGCTATGAAAATGAATTGCAACTAATCTAAGAATGAATTGCAAATAAGCTATGGAAGAAAAATGCAATTAATCTAAGAAAATCAAATACTTTTAATCTAGAAATGAGAGTGCTTGTAATCTATGAAAGAAAAGCAATTAAGCTAGAATTGATCTTTCAATTAATCTAGGAAGCTTGAAAGCACCAAATTGAGATGTTAGACATATAGATAAATCATAAATGAAAGCTAAACATCTTCAATTCCAATTGAAACTATGTTAATTATGCAAATTTAAGCTTGAAATATGAAAGGGTTGATGCAAAAAATGACTATAATATTGATGCTCTCAAAAATCATCCCCTCTAATGAAGAAAAGAAGTCCAATTTATAGAAAACCATGGAAAGAGAGTGAAGATTTTCTTGAAAAGAAACAATTGTCTCTTCATTCTCCATTTGAGACAAATAAGCAAAGATTATTTAAATAAAAGGGTGAATTATTGCCACATAAGTGTCCTTTCACATGGAATTATGAAATTCCTTTTTGAGGAAAATTCATCCAATAATTAAATAACCTTTCAATTCCTTTTATGTATATTAGCTAAAGGGGGTAGAATTGATTTAATTAAAAGCACTTAGGACTTTAGATTTAAATCAATTAATCATAGGGATTTTTAGCTAATAAAATTTGAGAAATTAGGAATTAAATGTAATGTTAGATTTATGCAAATTTGGGTTTTCTACATTTGAAACTCAGTCAATTAAAGTCAATTAGGAGAATAATTTTCCTAGTACAATAGGACTTCGAGGATAAGAAAATGCACCAAAATTGATTAGATTATTAGGTGCCAATTTTGGGGTGTTACACCTAGCTGCTTGGAAAGATGAAGATACTGACACCAAACCTAATGAAGACATTGAGATGGTGTTTGTGGCTATGAAATATGATTAAGATGAAGATGAAAGGTACATAGATACTGCACTCATATCTAAGGTTAGCAAGAATGACATCTGGATTATAGATAGTGGCTGCAATCACCACATGACCGGTGACAAAGAAAAGTTTAACACTTTTGAGTATTACAATGGTGGTATAGTAAGAATGGGTAATGATACACCTTCTCCAGTTGAAGGTAAAGGAACTATAATGTTGAATAACATGATTAAATGTGAAAATGGTTATTGGGGAAAAGGATTGAATTATAATCTGTTGAGTTTTTTTCAGCTGAATAATTCAGGTCACAGAGTAGCATTTGAGAATAAGAAGGAAAAGATCTTCAATAAATCAAGAAGATTGATTGATACCAGTCAACAGACAAAAGGTAACTTATTCTATCTAAATGATACTAACACCACTTGCTTAATGACTAGAAACAAGACATATGGTTGTGGCACAAAAGATTGTGTCATGTGAATTTTGACAACATGATGAAAATAAGAAGAAGGAGAAATGTAAGAGGCTTACCGACGATGTCAAAGCCTGACAACATCATGTGTAAGAATTGTCAAAAAGGTAAGATGACAAAGTCTAGTTTCAAAAGTAAAACCCATACATATGATGATATTATAGAATTAGTCCATACTGATCTATGTGGACCAATGAGGATGAAGATTTATTATGGAGATATATATTTTATTCTCTTTGTTGATGATTACTCTAGAATGATGACAGTTATGTTTCTAAAAGAAAAATCTGAAGCATTCAAGATGTTTAAATGGTATAAGGCTATGGTAGAGAAATAGAGTGGTAAGGATTTGAAATGCTTAAGATGAGATAGAGGAAGAGAGTTTATATCAGATGAATTCACTAACTTCTGCAATGAGCATGGTATAAAAAGATAGGTTTCTGCACCAAGATCCCCACAACAAAATGGGATTGTTGAGAGAAGAAACAGATCCATAGTTTATTGTGTTAGGACACTGATGATAGAGAAAGAACTCACCCAAATCTTATGGAGGGAAGTTGTCTACACATTAAATAGAGTACAATTGAAGAAGGACACAAAGAAGACACCCTATGAGCTATGGTATGGTAAAACACCCAATGTAAGTTACTTCAAAATCTTTGGTAGTCAATGTTATATCTTAAAGGATGATAGAAATGGAAAGATTGACACCAAGAGTGATGAAGGTATATTTCTAGGGTATTCCATCAAAAGCAAGGCTTATAAATGTCTTATCAAGGCTTCTAACAAAATTGTTGAAAGTGCAAATGTGAAGATAGATGATTTTGTAGAAAGAATGAGATGGAAAGCACAAAATAACCAGAGGACTAAAACAAGTTTATATACTATGAATAACCTAACACTATGCCCAAAAAATAGTGCTTAATTATAGAGAAACAGAATGTTGTAACCGATGATTAGGCTACAAATACCGATGGTCAGGATAATAATCAAAATAATGTACAAAGTGATGAAGAACAGAATGAAGGACAAAATTATGATCAAGATGATAGACAAAGAGCATAACTAGTTATTTCCAGATATATAAGAAGGAACCATCCATAGATCTAGATCATAGGAGACAAGAAAGTTGGTACAAGAACAAGAAGTAAGTCTGTAAACACAAGTTGTTTAATTTTTGAGTTTGAACCAAAATATTTCAATGCTACACTTGATAATGAAGAATGGATAAGTTCTATGAATGATGAGAATGAGCAGACTAAGAAAAATAAGACATGGTCACTTGTACCAAGACTAGATGATAAGAATGTCATCGGTACTAAATGGATATTCAAGAACAAGCTGAATGAGAATGGATAAGTCATGAGAAACAAAGCAAGACTAGTATGCAAGGGGTATGCACAAGAGGAAGGTATTGACTATGGAGAGACCTTTGCACCCATTGCTACAATAGAAGGTGTAAGAATACTACTTTCTTATGCTACATTCAAAGGATTCAAGGTATACTAGATGGATGTCAAGTCAACATTCTTAAATAGAATACTTGAAGAAGAGGTATCCATTGAGAAACTAGAAGGGTTTGTAGATCCAGACAAGAGAAACATGGTATGTAGACTTCATAAAGCCTTGTATGGATTGAAACAAGCTCCTAGAGCTTGGTATGAACGAATTCATTCCTATCTTATAAGTATTGGATTTGTAAGGACTAGTGAAAATAGTAATGTTTATTTGAAGGAAGATACTGATGCTAACACTTTGATTGCTGAAATATTTGTTGATGAAATCATATTTGGAGGCAATGATATGCTATGAAAACCATTTGCTAATGAGATGAGGAAAGAGTTTGAGATGTCTATGTTTGAAGAGATAAAGTTCTTTTTTGGTCTACATATCTTGCAACAATGTGAAGGTATTTTCATTACACAATCCAAATACTTTAACGAGGTCCTGAAAATATTCAAGATGAAAGATTCCAAACTAGTTGGAACACCGATGGCTACTGGATGTAAGTTGAAAAAGGAGAAAAAGACATAAGAGGTAAATCAAACTTTTTATAGATCAATGATTGGAAAAATCATGTATGTTGTACACACTAGACTAGATATTGCACATGTAGTAGGAATTGTTGGGAGATTTTTTACTAACCCTAGGGAATCACATATGATTGTTATGAAAAAAAATTTAAGATATCTGAAGAATACCGATGAATATGGCTTATGGTATAGAAGAGAAGGAAAATTTGAACTTAAGGTGTTTACTGATGCTGATTGGGATGGAAATATTGATGACTAGAAGACAAAAACTAGAGGAGAATTCTTTATGGGTGATAGACTTGTCACATGGATTAGCAAAAAGCAAGGATGCACCTCTTAATCTACTGCAGGGGTAGAATATGTTGCTACTGCTAAAAATTTCTCAAATATTGCATGGATCAAATAATTACTGAAAGGTATGAATATGAAGATCCTAAAACCAGTAATTATCTATTGTTATAGCACCAGTGCAATAAACATTTCCAAGAATCCAGTCAGTAAATGCTAAGACTAAACACATTGCAATCAAGTATCATTATTTGAGAGAACACGTTCAAGAAAAATAAGTGATACTTGAGTATGTGCAATCCAAAGAACAATTGGCTGATATCTTCACCAAGCCACTACCCAAGGATACATTTGAATACTTGAGAAAGAGACTAGGGGTCAAACCCTTGTCTACTATTCAGTAAAATGACCAGAAGGCTGTATCAGCCTACATATTATCATAATATCATTAATGTTGATGCAAGCAAAGAGATGAACTTAAAGGAAACATCTATATACAGACAAGTATATATCATCACCAAGCACTAGAGCATATTGTTCTATTACTGATGGATAAGGGAAATTCAAGGAATATATTATGGATGGAGAGAAATGATTGTTTGACATTAGTATCAGATATTTGTCAGATACTTGTTTGGAATTATTGTCAAAGGGAGAGAGATTATCCATATTATCACATTCTTTAGAAAAGGGAGAGAGATTATCCATTATCACATTACTCCAACAGGGAGAGATTATGTCCTTAGGGAAAGAAATTGTATAGAAATATTATACAAAGGGAGAGTTGCTGACAAGAGAAAAAGACATAAAAAGAGAAGAATAGTCAAGGGAGATAAATTTATACATGGAGAGAGAAAAAAACATCAAAAGATAGAGAGCTGCAAGAATCAAATCTAAGCTAAAATAGAGCTTACCGATGGTCAGACATTTATTGGTTAACAGAACAAAAAGAATTGTAGTTTGATGAATCTCAACTGTTGTATTTTATATTGTATTAGAAATAGTATAGTGTGATAATATAGTATGTTACCATCAATTCCAAAGGGAGAGATTGATGATATGTAACTAATTGAATGTTTGATAATGTTAAGTTGAAGATAATGTAGGTCATTAAATTAGTTAATGGACTGTATTGTCATTGATGTCAACTTGATATCATCTGTACGGTCATGTACATAATGAAAAATACTTTAGAGAACCAAAGTTATGCTTTCAGAAATACATAAAATTCAAACATTCACTAAGTGAAAAACAACACTGATGGAGTGCACATCGACAGATAGACAAAAGAAGAATAGTCACAGTGATACGTGACGATCAGAAGCATAATGTTGCTCGATGAAGTTAAACCTCAGTGATGCCTGATAAGAAAAGTCATAAGGTTGCCCGAAGAGAAAAATTCCAATGATTCCCAACAGACAAAGATCACAAAGCTAACTCGTGTCTCACCAACAACTAACTGTAGTGGTGACCGACAGAACAAAGAGTTCAGAAAATGACAAAATATCTAGCTGACAGAGATAAATATAGACTTAACTAGTTGTCTACTTTGTTTTATTCAACTAGAGATAAGTGATTGATTTAAAGATGATTTTTACAGTTGGCAAGAAGATATCTATGAGACAAATCAGGAGCTATGCTTTACATCTAATTGGTTGGATTGTTTATCAAGCCAAAAATCAAGAACCAAGAAATAATGAATATTATGTCTATATAAGAAACAAGCTTAATTCATTTATGAATGAGATTAAGGGGAGTGAATAGAAATAGGATGCTAAAGAGAATTTGATGAAGAGAAACATCATGCAGTGCTGATCAGAAAAGTTGAAGGAGAGCTAAGGAATTTTGTAGACAATCGACGAACAGTGAGCACAACATCACAAATAAGAAAATGTAGAGCACAAAGAAATGATTTGATACATTGGTCAGTGAGGTAATGCACTTAAATAGATCTAAAAATATACAATTCAAGTTGAAATATGAATAGGTCATAATGTTTCAGTTTAACCATTGAAGCATCAAGTCTCTTAACCAAGAAGGATTTCATAGTCTTCTGTATATTGAGGTACATCTCAAGGAGTGTGTAAAAGGTTGATTCATGAAAGTAGCATTGGACTTACCCGATACCTATTTAGAGTCTAAGAAGGAGGCTGATTCAAGGATGGTAGCAATAGATGCCCGATACTAAGTAACAAACTCTATGTATAAAATCCTCTAACAAGGTCACACTTACCATTGTGTTTGTAACCTTAACAGGGTTGGCTCCTAACATGGCTCACTTCATAAGAGTGAAAATTTGGGGTACCGGTCCCAGTGGTTTTTCTCTTAATAGGGTTTCCACATTAAAATTCATGTGTTATGTGTGTATGATTCATTTCTTTACTGTTTTGCATCTTACATAGCTAACTTTGGATTGATCGGTATACTCTGCTTATTTACTAAGTTTCGGTAAATAGTTATACTACTTATCGATAATCAAGAAAGAATAAGAATTGATAGAGAAAACTGACAAATAGTTAATCATTATTAGTATTTCATGGCATGCACCTTGTAGGGACGTAATAGTTTGATATTATTGATTGATGGTTAATTTTGAAGGATAAATTTTTGAGGCCACTGATTCACCCCCCCCCCCTCTCAGTTATTACTAACATCCTTGGGGAAGATACAAATAGCAGTTCAATTGTTATTGTTAAATGTGGAAAATGATGTGAAAAAGATAAGACAAAGAAAAATAGAAAGTTAGATAGTAAAATTTGAAGATCTATTTGAATATATAGAATAATATTACAATTCATTGGAACTGATCAAGACAACTGGTCTACTCAAATAGTTCATTTACCAGATATAGTGTATATTTGTTTTACTGAAGGTTGTAGCCTTCATCATTTTAGCAGTGAGCTTTTTGGACAGTGAGACCTCACCCCTAACAAGGTTATTTGTAAAATACTCCTAACAGGTTCCGACCCTTAACCAGGTCACATTACTTATTGCATTGTAAAGATCAACTCCTAACAGGGTTGTAAGATCTTCTAACAGAGATTATTATACTCAAGTATAGTTCTTTGTGGGTCCTAATTCCCACCAAGGATTTTACGTATTTGGTTTCCCTGTAACTAAAATTATTGTGTTATATCTTGCGTTATCTAAATGTATTAATGCTTAATGTTATTCTATAATTAATTGGAGAAAATAATTAAACCAGTTGATAACTGATTCACCCCCCCCCCTCTTAGTTATCCATTGAAACTATTTGAATAGATTATTTCACTCATTTTATGCTATTTTGGGACAATATATCTGGGTCTTTGTATGGGAGTCGTATCTCTTAATTGCACCTTTGTATTTGGATAAATGTTTTATATGTTTTAAAAACTTTATTTTTCTGCATGTTCATTGGAGAAATTTCCAAAATAATGTTTGATGTAAAAGTTATGAATTACAGAGTGCAATGCTATCAAAACTATAATAAGTAGGATAGTCACAAAGAATGGGAACTCTTATTTGTTTTGGTTTGGGTTTTGGACTCATGAATAATCTAGGAAGTTGGAAAATGTTCTTCATTTATTTGGAAAGTAATGAGTTTGTTATTATGTGTTATGTTTCTTGAAATCATTTAATGGTGAGAGTTTATGGATGTTTAGAAGGTTTGGATCCTAATGAAAGATTGATGATTGTGAAGATGATTTGATGAAGATGATAGTTATGTTGTTTGGTGATTAAATATGCCTCTAATATTGTAATACCCACTCATGTTTTTCTTTCTAGTTTAGGATGCCATACTTTTAGGCATCAGTTTCAGTGGTTTGGCCGAATTCTTTTAGGCCACATTTCATGTGAGCGGATATTATTTCATTTCATGATGATACTTGTTTATGATTTTATGATTTTACCTTATTCATAGATAGAGGTGATGATGTTATCATGTTGATTATTATATGTCGATTTCAGTTTATGATATACTTACCCCATACTCGCATGTGTATGGTTGTCTTATATGTGAATGTAATTGTTGATGTGTTTTTGTGGTAGAGGACAGAGACGTAGTTACTTGCTTCGGCGAGATCCACACGTTCGACCGATCCCTATCATTGATTGCGATATTATATTATGCATGTACATGTGTGTTCTTTGATGACAAGATTGTAGGTACAGGGCATCGTCTTCCATGAATTGGCAGGAGTGAGCGTGCCCATAAATATTAATCTCAATGGTAAAGAGGGGAGGTAACATACAGATCCAAAACCCTAACCTAAGCCTAATCGTCCTATCATAGGATGAGTTTTAGTATGACTACCTTATCCGGATTTGTCTAGGTTGACAGAATTCGAATACCCTCTCTCTTGAGTTTGTGTGTGTTTTTGTTTGATTATGTTTTCAGGTGATTTTCAAATTAATGAGTGATTTTCCATGTTTAAATGAATTAATGGATTATAGTTGAATTAATGATTTAGTTATATCCTAAGTTTATTTTAAATAATTAATTAAATTGAAATATTTGAATACTTTGATTTAATTAAATATTTAATTGAAAACTATATTGTATGAGCTTATATGATTAATTAAATAATTAAATATTTGGTTGCATGCATTATTGTGACATAAATATTTAATCTATTTAATTAAATATTTT
>MU226835.1:398472-430714 GCA_018584345.1 Thuja plicata | reverse complement strand
AGTGGATGTGAGTTATGGTGGTTTCATGGTTATCCATGAGGTTTGTAATTATGGTTGTGTAAGTTGTATTTGTTATGTTTAATCAGATGGAATCTTTTGTTATATTGTTAGTTGTGTTTTTCTTTAAGTAATTCAACATCATGGGACCCTTGAGTCGTGTAATCTATGTGAGTGTAAGACGTGTATTAATGGTAATCACTTCTGCATGATTGTATGTTTCTTTATGTTAACTTAAAAAAAAAAAATTATTCAGCACACATAGTGACATGTTTAGGTTAATCTCTCTTTGGTTCCCTAGAGGGGCATTACAAATATGATTAATTTTCTTATAAAATTTTTGAAATGGTTGATTGGATTAGTATGATCCTTGGATTTTGGATATTTTCCATGATTCTCTACATCACTAGCACAAGTTTTTAGTTTCAGTTTCTTGTTTGTAGTTGTTTGTGTTTTGTTTTCTTATCCAAAATTGTGAGCTTCAATCATGTACAAAGTTGTTTTTGGAGGTCTACCAAGCTAAATAGTTATTGCTAGATAATCACGTACACATCTATAACTCATGGTAGTGAAGCTTCATGCCCCATTATCATGAATCATGAACCTATTTTTAATCACTTGGAAAGAGCTGTTTAACTTCTACATATAGGTTTTCAGCTTTAAATCATGTTTTCTATGTGACTCTGTGCCAAAATTAATAGTTCAGGCTACTGGTTTTGATGTCTAGCAGGAAGATATAGAAAAGTTTGCAAAAAATGTTACCAAAATTTCACTCATAGCTCAATTTGGGTAGATCCATATACATTTCAAAGAAAGGTGCATTTTTATTTTATTTCCCTACATTATATTTATGTGTCTAAATGAAACAACTAAAAATATTACAATGCTAGATCAGTACATTAAAATATATGCATGAAATATAAAGAAAGCTTTTACAAATCTATTTTGAACAAAATTATTCTATTAAATGTTAAATAAACATTTTATCTCACACAAGCCATGTGAGTGACCTTCTATTTTTCAATGAAGATTCAGATAAACTAATACATGAATAAGAAAATGAAAGGAAAATGTGCATATAGAGAGGGTAACCAGTCATTACATGTATGACTGGTTAAGGGCGTCCTATTTACTAATGTCTGAAATGTTGTCTTTCTAGCTCCTTAGTCCCCCTAACTACTCTTATTTCATGTATTGGTCATAGTTATGATGTTAGATCTAAAAAAATCTAAGCAATGACTAGCTATACACTCTACATGATCATTAACTTATGCATTTATTAGGTGGTCTCAATGTGCATCAAAGAATAAAAGTCATCTGATCTCATCATATCACTGAAATGGGTATATTTTTTCTAACTTGTTTGCTTCATGTGCAGATGTATTTTTTCTCTTGATTTCTTGTGGGGTTAAATGTGGCTCCCACAAGGGTCAGTCCTAGCATACTAGTGAAATAAAAAAGATGTGAAAGTAATAGTAATAATTAAATTTCAAAGGGACATGTTTTTTTGCATGAAACCTTGTGTTTCATTCGAATAAAAAATTAGAAAATGATTCTACAATGGAATGATAAGATTATTATAATGAAAGGAACAAGATCATGGTACTAATTTTCATGAATAAAATGAATCAAAGATAATAGATGCAATGTCAAACATCATGATCATAATGAAAAGCTAAAATCAATTCTATAAGTATCAATGAAGAATGTACACAATGATGCCAGCACACAAGTGTTATCATAACATTAATATTGTGTTCAAAAGATCAATAATGGAAATTCACTATGATCATATACATATAAAGAATATGAGGGATAAAAAAATGCATAGTGTCTTGGCAGAAAAAGGGGATGATATGTGTTAAAAGTAGAGAGTAATGTCCCTTAAATCAGTTTGATTCAATGATAAAGTAAGATCATCAATACAGAGAAAAATAAATCCTCCAAGATAATCAGTTGAACAAGATGATATGGATCAGTAACCAATAGATATACAATATCAGCAAAGGGAGTGATAGCCATGATATGAATAGTATCTATGTATTTGAACAAAGAAGGTCCATGATTATCAGAATAAACATTCAAAGAGTGAACAATCAAAGAATAGTTCATTGCTACAGGATAGTATAACTAATAGAAGTGTTTATATAGTAAAAATAAATATGGATAGAAAATGTGGTGATACACTATGGTATGATACAGTAAAATAACACTAGCAGCTTGAGAATACAACTACATGGAAATTAGTCCAAAAGATGCTGAGTCTAAAGGATGTCAAAAGTTGAAAGTGTAGGGTCACTTTTATTTTCCAGAGCCTTCCATTGAGAAGAAAACTCATAGAAAACTATGAGCTATAGGTATATATAAAATCTCAAACCCTGAAGCTAGTAAAAGACATTTCATGTAAAAGACCCAGAAAAGAATAATTTGTGGGTTCTAATTAGAGAATCCCTGCAATGAAAAAATATGGCCACATATTTTTTTTCTCTAGAAATAATCCTTAATATATGTTGCAAGAAAAGTCGTTATAATGGATGGTCTATCGTTTGTAAGTCGTGGGTATTAAAATGTGTGGCAGAGAAAAAATGTGTAATGGTATGGCACTCGAGATGTATATTTTACCAATGGAAGGGCATGGGTCCATGATATATTATACCATTTTTTTCTAGAAGAGAATCAAAATACACATAAAAATTCTCACACGCTGTGACCATAAGAGAGATTCAATCTCCTAAGTAGAGAATCATGTTTTTTTAGAGCACCATATTTGTAGTAGAGATTTAAAAAAATAAAATATAGGAGATATAGAAACTACCTCTAGATGTTAAGGAAAAAAAGGTTCATGGCTTGTAGGAATCAAAAAAGCCCTAAAATCTCCAAACAACCTCCAAAACCATGGCGGCCATAGTAGCTTCAAAAATCAGCTCTCAAAGAGAGGTTTTAGAAAATAAAAAGGAACAAATGATAAAAGTGATGTTATTTTAGGGTTTATTAACCCTAGGTATGTCATGGGTGTTGGAAATAATGGGAAGTGCATACTGAGCGGGGAGGGGTGAATCAATACCTCTAAAACTTTAATCTCTTTTTAACCTTTATCCATTGTGTAATCAATTGCATAACTAACCATCTATTCTATATTATCTTTGTGTAAGTTATATTAATTATTTAACATAATCAAACATGTAAACATTCATAAAAACATTCATGAAATTAATTGACTCATAACACAAGATATGGTAACACAGAAAACCCTTGTTAGAAGGTAAAAACTATGGTGGGGATGGCACCCATAAAATCTTCACTATCTACAGATTGGAAGGGGCTAGTTAAGGATTAAAATTTGACCACTTCTGATGAGCTACCCTATTAGGAGTATATGTGCAGACTGTTTAAGGTCTACTCTTTTAAGAGGTTTAGCAACATTGTTTAGTGTGCACTTGGTTCAAAGATTTATAATAGGATTATTAAATCCACATTCCTTGAAAGGATTTCTTCCTTTTTCTACACTTCTTAGAATGCAAAAAAAAATACTCATTGACCTGAGTGTATGCAATATAAAAATGTTGATTACATATCCATTACAATTCACGTGTATAAATGTATCACCTATTGTGATTGATTAATACCTCTATTGCTCGGTATCCTCTGTTCTTGGTTCTTGATAACCAATTTTAGCTCTTGTTATTATCCTTCTTGAAAATTTCTGTCTGATCCATAGATGTGCTCATTGTCTACATTCATCCTCTCATCCTTGATAATAAATTATTACAACATCTATTTATAAGATAGAATGACCTAATTAAGTTTCACATATTACATCTTAACTCTATTGTCAAAGGTTTACAACTTGACCTTGATCTCCTAGTCTGCATGTTTATAATCAATTAGACTGATTAAAACAATTACAATAATGTTGCATGTCCCTTAAGTAATGGTTTTAAAACAAATAAAGACTCTATAAATAGAATACAATTTTTTTATCTGACGTGGAAGTCAGATCCATGTTTTACGGGATGTAACTAACTTTCGGTGTCTGATGCTTGGTTTTCTCTGAAGTCAGTTTGACTATCTTTCAGTGTTCCTAGTTGAACTATCTATCGGGTTTCTATGTTTATGTTCTCTTAGTTTTTACTACATCTTCCCCTCAGGTTCCTCTGTCATTTTACTCCTGTCAGGTTCCTCTTTATCATCTTCGGTTTGCACTTTTCGGTTTACACTGCAAAACTGTCATCAATTTTCTCCTTGTTTAGCATTTTCAGTTTGAACTGAAAAATTAACTTTCAGTGTAGTGTAACCGATGGTTTGAGAAACTTGTTTTCTCATTGCATACTAATGGAAAAACTTTGTGTTTATCAATCTCTCCCTTTGACATTAGTATCAAAAACTGATATGTGCAGAATACTAACAAAATTTATAGTATGAACACCTTGTATATACCTTAGTCATTTCATGACTCCCCCTATGCATATGATGGTATAGTATAGTATGTACACTATCTCATCCCTTTCTCCTTTGTGATATATTCTCTATCTTTGTACTTATTTCCTTTCCCCTTTTTTATTTGTACATATCAATTTATTTTTCCCCCTTTTTTGATAGTAAGGGCAAAGGTGTATACCTATATCTTATCAAAAGTATGCGAGGGTGAGGATTTTATTTCCTCCATCATCTTCTCCAGTTTTTCCTTTAAGTGCTCAAGAGCCATATGCTCCAATGTAATCCATGCATGCATGTCATAGATTTTGTCTGCTACAGACATCTTAGGGGTGGAAATAAGTTGCCTAGCTAAACTTAGGTGATTCTGTAGAAGTGTGAGGTTTGGTAATAGTATGGACTAAATCTAGGTAACCTCCTCTCTTAATTGTGACTATTCTTCCCAAAGTTCCTATATTAACCATTTTATCTCAATGATCTTCGCATAATTCAATTTAATTACATTTCCATCAGTGGTTATACTTTGTGCACTTGGAGTTAGATCAGATTTGATCTTTGCAATCTTGTCATTGTTATCCTTACTGAAATTTTCTAAAGTGCATAGGTTTTGTATTAAGGAAACAACTTTAATTATGACTGGATCTAATTAATATGATAACTCTGAAAGCTATTAATAATAACTAAGAGGGGGGAGGGGTGAATCAGTGCCCTCAAAAATTAATCCTTAAATCAACCCTTAAAAATTATAACCACTAATTATGTCTCAAGTTATCTTCTATCCTACAAGATGTATGCCTTGAAATACTTTAATCAATTTTCTACTTGTTGGATAGCTTTGTTAATCTCTCTTCTTTATGATTATCGATAAGTAGTTAACTATTTATTGAAACATAGTAAATATGTAGAGTATACCGATAAATCCATAATTGCATATGTGAAATGTAAAATAGTAAAGTACTAAACCATAAACACATAACACAAGGATTTTAATGTGGAAACCCTATCAAGGGAAAAACCACTGGGACCAGTACCCCAAATTTTCACTCTTTTGAAGTGAGCTTTGTTAGGAGCCAACCCTATTAAAGGTTAGAAACACACTGTTAGGTGTGACCTTATTAGAGGATAGAAATATTTTTTCAACTGGTATCAGGCATCTAATGCTACCATCCTTGATCAAACACTCACTTGGCCTATCAATAGGTATCGGGCATATCCAATGCTACTTTTGTGATCAAACATTTTGATACTCCTTGGGATGTATCTCAATTGTAAAAGAATTTTAAGTCCTGCTTAGTTAAGAGGCTTATATACTTCAATGGTTAAACTAAAACACTAATTATTTGTTCATACATATAGCTCAATTGCAGATTTTTAGATCTATTGTAAGTTCATTACCTCTCTGATCAATATAATCACTTATACCTTTTCTCCACAATGTTCTTCTCTATGATACTTGTCTCATTGTTCGTTAGTGTCTATAGAATCTAGCTCTTTCCTCAGCTTGTTGATCAAGGCTGAATGAAGACTTTCTTTCTCCTTCATATTTTCTTTAGCATCTTTCCTCTTCTCTTGTTCACCCCACAATTTGTAATGAATTGGGTTTGTCTCTGTATAGACATTATTTTCCCTTTTCTTGGCTTTCATGATTCTTGGCGTGTTCCACAATTCTCACCAATAGATTTAAAGAAAAATCCATATTTATCTCAAAGAGATCTTCCTGCGAATTGGATAAATCGGCTTTAAATCACTTACTTATCTTCAGCTTTATCTAGATGATTAAAACAATGATAAGTATCCATTAATTCTATCTTTAGCTTCTTGATAGCTAAGCATTTTGTCGTTTCATGAACTCTCTATTCTATCATTCAACACGTCATTTAGTCATTGGTGATAACTGACTATTCTATTCGTATGACTTTAGTTTTCATCGAGATCTCCATCCTTGTCTTTTCCGTCGGGCAATACTAAAATTCTTTCTATCCAGTTACTCTATGCTTTGCTCGTCGAGAAACAGTGTAACTTTTCTTGTCGATAATGTTGTGCATTAGCTCATTGGGTAACACTGTGACTCTACTCTTTTACTCTGACCATCGGCATGCACTCCATTAGTGTATGTAGTGACTTAGTGAATACTTGACTTGTATGCATTACTGATAGCATAGTCTCGATTCATCGGTTCTTTGAAGTATTTTAGCAGTATTTTCATGACCATATAAATTATATCAAGTTAACATTAATGAAAATACAATAAATTAACTGATTTAATGCCTTGCATGATCATCAACTTAACATCTTTAAACATTCAATCAGTTCCATGTCATCAAAATCTTTACCTTATTCTCTACCACTTGTTGGCTGATCTTTTATGTTAGTTTTTATTGAAATTTCTTCTCTTCTCGCTCCTTAATTACCTTTTCTTCATTAACATTTTGCATTGTTATTTCTTCAGTGAGGATGAAAATTTGATCTAGAATGGGGGCATTTTGATCAACATCAACTTCAAGAACTATCTTACTCAAGATGTCCCTTGTGTTCTCTAGTACTAGTGATGTAGAGTGGGCAGTAGGAAGCCTCCAAAGGCTCAATAGTGCAATATACCCCTTCAATTCCAAAATCAAAAGGAAAATTTCTTCACACTTACCACAAGTGTGGAAATGACTTTGTCTCTATTATCACAACCCAATACCCCAAGGGAAACCTATTCACTAGGTCTCACCAAGCCTCAAACACCAACTACCTAGGTTGGCTACCAAGCACTCTAACCCAATTAACAACAATACCCCATGAAGTGAATTTTAGGACTAGGGGTGACCTACACTCATAGATATGATCTATTTAGGTCCCTAAAAACAATTTCCAATGGTTCTTTTCATCCTTTGCAACTTTTGAGACATAGTTGCTTCATAAACCCAACATTAGGCTTGTAGCCTTTTCCCGAGGGATATTTTCTTTTAAACAAGATTTTTCCACATAACCCCTAGAATGGATTTGGAATTTAGACACCCTTTATGGCCTAATATCTTAAAATTAATCACCAAAACATGAAGGTGCATGAAATATAGGAAGACACATCAAAATGCTTTTGTAATTAGGGCTAATTAGGCATGTGCTTACACTACAAGTACCTCTTGAATGCATACAATTCCCAAACTAATGATTGGATAATTTTAGGGCATGTACAAGGGTCTCTTACTCTAATTTAGGGCCTTTGATGAATCCCAAAATAGGAGTTATGATGAATGTCCCAATTCTGTGAATGGTGCATACATATCAATATACACCTAGGGAATCATGGCAAGCCCATCTCTAATGTGGAGGTGGTGGTTGGTGACCTCATTGATCATGTCTGACAATAATCCATCTCCTATTTGTGACAACTTCTCACTTCCAAATACCCCTCAAGGACTCGCCTTCTAGGCTACCCCAAGTGCCCCTAGTGCTTCCCAAACACCACATCTTCACTCAAGACTTCAAACTTCATTTCAACTCCATAAATAATCTCCTTATGGCCTATCTACCATGTTCCATCAACCCATTAATTTTGGATAACCAATTCCTTGCCCAACTCTCACATTTAGCCCTTAAAGCTAGTAGCCCACACTAGTCACTATTTTTCCCTTTTCTCAAACCTTTCCCAAACAACTAAGGAAACTAAAATATGATTTAGATACCCTTTTGGAATCTTTAAATCCTCCCCAAGATTTAGTATATACTCCTTTGGACCATACCCAAGATTCAATACTCTTGTAACCTCCAAACTAGGCCTAATTCTCCTCATTTACAAAGCAACCCCTAATTCCACTCACTCCCATGACTCCAAAGGCCAAAATATTCCTTTTAGAGGTTCCCAAACAACTAATTTTCAAGTTCACAAGATTCTAGATTCATCTATGGCCTTAGCAAATAAACCCTCACTTCTAGGATCACATACCTAGGGTCTGATCAAAACGACCTCTCCAATCCACTCCAAGACAAACCAGCTGCATAAAAACTTCACTATGGACCCCCACATGTTGAATCCATCACAAAACCCCTTCATCCTTGAAACAATCCACCTTTATATTGACTGGTGTCAAATCTGGGCTCCTTCTTAGTCAACAACCTCTACCAATCTAGTTCTTCCAACACATCCTCCAGTCCCTGCATAAGATACATATAGTACAAAAATATATTACATAGTTGGACTCTCCCACCAATAACAGTGGCCATAGGGGGTGTGAGATTTATAACATGGTAGAAAACTTCAAACTCTTTAAACTGACTATATTCGTGAACTAGAGAATGAAATAATAGAGAACAACTTTGTTTTTATTGAATGAAAATTTTTGTTATATTGATTGGTCGACTTACACCAAATCCACATGTCTTTGAAACTCAAAAAAATCCCTTCTAAATAGTCAGACAAGGCTAATAACCTCCTACATAACCATAACAGTCAGTTATTTGATTGTTATCAGTTACTTACAACTTCAAACCTGTTGAGATTTGTTGTCTAGTTGACACTAAAGTGTCAACTTTGACAACTTACAACCATTTAGTCTTCCAAAACATTGTATTAACCTTTCTAAAGGTTCATAACCATATCAAACTCCTAAAAACTCTTATATCCCCTTACAAGCCTTACTAGGCCTAAATTCCCAACATGGGCAAACTATGACTTTTGGCACTCTTAGTGCTTTCACAATATTTTATTGGCTCTAGTGGCCACATTACATTTATTATAGACCATGTAGGCCTTTAGATTCCTTTACTAGACTAGGATCAACAAGATGATCCTTAATGACCCCCCTCTAGGTGCATTATAGCCTTATGATGTTATTTACCCCTATTACATTGCCTTTATAGTTTAGGCTCATTACATTAAGATGAATCAAGTACAAAATGGATCATAGATCCAATTACATTCACTCTTGATCTTTCAAGATCATTTTTTTTTCATGAGTCTACATGACTCTCCTCTCATACTTTTTCCAGGGTGCCTTGCACCATACTCCCAAGGATCAAATCAATCCAAGTCCTTTTGGATTGGGGAGTTTTCTTCCTCTTCATCTAGTGTTTGTCTACCTCTTGTTGAGGATCATCTATGCCAACGTACCTCCTATACCTACAAACAAATATTATGTTCCAAGCACACACTTTTGCATTCCTCATATCATAAATGTCTGCAACATCACCAATTGTATGATGAATAATATAGAACTCCTGCAAACCTGTCACAAAAATGTTAGAAACAAAAATGACCAAGTCCTTCTAAAGCACCAACACATATGTTTGGCATATCACTCTTTCCTTCATTGGATTAAATACTCCATTCTCCTTCTCACACACTCCTTGTGATATCTTTGTCTTTTTAGACAATTCTGAGTCTAAGGTCTCTCCATGACCATGTGCTCCTTCCTCTTCATGCCCTTGTTCTAGGCATTCTCTCATCACTCCACCCTTCTCTTTCCATTCTTACACTATGGAATTCAACTCATCCCAAAAATATGTTTCTTCTCCATGAACACTTGCCTTCTTGCTATCATGGATAGCCCTCTCACCATGGACTACTTGTACCCTCTTAGTGGGTCCTCCATTCAGTAGTTTCCTCTCTTTAATAAGCCTCTTGACAGGCCATACCAACCTCTTTTTCATCCTGTTATGCCAACTTGTGGCTACTTCCTCCAAATTTATCTTCAGACTGTGTTTTGGTGTCCAAAAATGATGGATCACTTTTGGCCAACTGACAGGTATAATGGTGATGCACCACTTTATACCTCTGCAATTTTGGCTTAATCAAGCCAAGGCTGGTAGGCATGATTTTACTTTGAACTATCAAATTTTCTATGTCACACCATTGCGTACACAAAAAAAATTCCTCCAAAGGTGGTGAATGATCCTTGGAGGAAAGCAACAAATCTCCTTATAATATCTACTTTATAAAGCTTGACTAAAATGGATTATACTAAGGACTGAAAAAGTAATGCTTTTGAAATAATAATTAAATAATCTACAAACTACAAAGTATGAACCAAATGAGAATTTCCAAATAACGATTAGATTAGTGCCTTATAAATACTTGGGCTATAGAGTTAGAAAATCCTCAATCCTACATACAATCGGAGATAGTTTTAAAAATTTTCTTTTAATAAAGTGAGACTATCACTTCATAGGCTTCCACTTGACTTATAATTCAAATCAATCTATATAGCTAATCTTATCAAATTTAACTCAAATTAAGAGACCGATAAAAATAAGAGAAGATACGCAGATCTTTCAATTGATATTTAAACTATATATTAATTTTGAATTATGATACTCAGGGAATTTAACACAATGAAACACTCTATAAAATAGAATATCTGAAAGACTAATTGAAAATATATAACTTATAACCACAAGTAAAAAGAAGAGCATTTATCTTTATTAATGTTGAAAAAATAGTACATCAGAGTCCATGTTGTAGTTGTGATCAAATTCTATCCTATTAAAAATATATATTTTATTCTTGTCTCTTTACATTATGTATATATATGTGTGTGTTTTAGTGGTTTTCATACCTCTTTAGGGTGAAAATACATAACTACCTAAATTTCAGATTTGGCTTTGGCCAAAAATCCAAAACACCTCATGAAAATATAATATTTCTGTTGGAGATAGGAAATTGATTTACCGAACTGGGTCATTTTTAGATTTTTAAATTTTGACCATCTTCATCCTCTATGGGCATCATCTTTGTTGAAGGTCAAAATTCTAGCATTTTCTGATGGCTTTGATTAGTTAGTTCTATTTATTTGTGTCATAAAGCTTCCGTCCTTTGATTTTTATAGTATGGAGAAACTTTATTTCTTGATAATGGATTGGGACTTCTAAATTCAAAAAATTTAGGGTATCAATAGAGTGAACTCTTCAATCTCCAAGGTCCCTGTCATTCTTGAGACCTCCTGCAACTTATCCTCCCTATTCCATCCTCCTTGGCATTCAAACATGTCATAAATGGCTTCTTTCATAGAAATATCCTCTCTTCTTTCAACAGAAACATGTAAGGGACACTTGACTGTCCCCACTTGGATGCCTTCATCCCTACACACATCCATTTCCTTAGCAACCTCTGAAGTCTTCTTATCTCCCATCAAAACTCCATGTGCCCTTCCTTCTCTAGGAACCAACTTCATCTCTATCTGCATCTTTGTCCTATCATCTTCATACCCTGATCATTCTTGGTTTATCCTCATAGGCTTCTCTACTTGCCCTCTTGGTTCTTCACATGAACCTTTCTCACCCTCTACTCTCTCCTCCAGGATCTTTATCTAATTGACATCTCTTTGATCCCCTTCATATGTTGGATTCTTCACCATATGTTCTTCTACCTTGTTGTCTACCTTGTCCTCTTCTTGTTCCCTTTGTCCAAGGAACCCCACTCTCTCAAACAAGAAACTAGTTGGCATCCTCCATGATGCTTCATCTTCCTCCAAAGATCTTAGTATTATATGACTTCCACCATGATTGAAGGTGTATTTTTTCAATGCCCCATCATATAATGTATGTTTCTCTACTTTCCATGCCCTCCTAAGGATCAAATGGCATCCTAGCAATGGAATAACATAACACAAGACAACATCCTGATAGGTTCTAATATTGGAATGAACATATTATTTCCTTCTAACCTCAACTTGGTTTTTTATCATGCAATCCTTGCACCATGTAAAGTCTTGTATGCACTATTTGTTGTAGACTCAAATTATCAACCATCTCAACTGAGACAAAATTGAAAAATGAACCACTGGAAATGACCATTTTACAAACCTTACCCATACATTTGCATTGTGTTCTGAACTTTGAGTACCCATAAGTCTCTCTTCTCTTCAAATCTGCATCCATGATGGCTTGAACCTCTTCTACCCTTCAATCTGAATTCCTCTACAAACCAATATTCACCCAACCTTGAATTGCCACCTTGGAATACTCTTAAGGATAACTTCAACTTTAAGGTTGAACAAGGGATCCTAAGTCTTCAAAATCTCAGATTGTCTCCTCCAACTCTTCTTCCCAAGGCACCTTCCAAGCTCTAATACCACCTGATGTAGAGGTGGTGGTTGGTGACCTCATTGTTCATGTATGACAACAATCCATCTCCTATTTTTCACAACTTCTCACTTCCAAAGCCCCCTCAAGGACTCACCTTCTAGACCACCCCTAGTGCCCCTAGTGCTTCCAAAATACCATATCTTCACTCAAGACTTCAAAATTCATTTCAAATCCATAAATAATCTCCTTATGGCCTATCTACCATGTTCCATCAACCCATTAACTCTAGATAACCAATTCCTTACCCAACTCACATTTAGCCCTTAAAGCTAGTAGCCCACACTAGTCACTATTTTTCCCTTTTCTCCAACATTTCCCAAACAACTAGGGAAACTAAAAAATGATTCAGATACCCTTTTGGAATGTTTAAATCATCCCCTAGATTTAGTATATAATCCTTTGGACCATACCCAAGATCCAATACTCTTGTAACCTCCAAACTAGGCCTAATTCTCATCATTTACAAAGAAACCTCTAATTCCACTCACTCTGATGACTCCAAAGGCCAAAATAGTCCTTCTAGAGGTTACCAAAAAACTAATTTTCAAGCTAACAAGATTCTACCATTCACCTATGGCCTTAGCCACTAAACCATCACTTCTAGGATCACATACCTAGGGTATGATCAAAAGGACCTCTCCAATCCACTCCAAGCCAAACCAAATGCATACACACTTCACTATGGACCCCCACATGTATAATCCATCACAAAACCCCTTCATCCTTGAAATAATCCACCTTTATATTGACTGGTGTCAAATCTGGGCTATTTCTCAATCAACAACCTCTATTAGTCTTGTTCTTCCAACACATCCTCTAGTCCCTGCATAAGATACATATAGTACAAACACATATTATATAGTTGGACTCTCCCACTAATCACAGTGACCATAGGGGGTGAGAGATTTATAAAATGATAGAAAATTTCAAACTCTTTAAACTAAGTGTATTCATGAACCAGAGAATGAAATAATAGAGAACAACTTTGTTTTTGTTGAATGACTACTTTTGTTATATTGATTGGTCAACTTACACCAACTCCACATATCTTTGAAAATCAACAAACTCCCTTCTAAATATCCAAACAAGGCTAATAACCTCTTGCATAAGCGTAAAAGCCAGTTATCTGACTGTTATCAGTTAGTTACAACTTAAAATCTGTTGAGATTTGTTGTCTCGTTGACACTAAAGTGTCAAATTTGACAAATTACAACAATTTAGTCTTCCACAACATTGTCCTAGCCTTTCTAAAGGTTCATAAACCTATCAAACTCCTAAAAACTCTTATATCCCCTTACAAGCCTTACTAGGCCTAAATTGCCAACATGGGAAAACTATGACTTTTGGCATTCTTAGTGCTTTTACAATATTTTATTGGCTCTACTGGCCACATTACATCTATTATAGACCCTATAGGCCTTTAGATTCCTTTACTAGACTAGGATCAACAAGATGACCCTTAATGACCCCCCTCTACGTGCATTATAGCCTTATGATGCTTTTTACCCCTATTAAATTGCATTTATAGTTTAGGCTCATTACATTAAGATGAATCAAGTACAAAATGGTTCATAGATTAGATTACATTCACTCTTGATCTTTCAAGATCATTTGTCCTTCATGAGTCTACATGACTCTCCTCTCATGCTTTTCCCAGGGTTCCCTGCGCCAATCTCCCTACACTTCGGTCAACCTCTCCTAAAAATTCTTGAAGATCATCACTAAAAAATACTTTCCACCAAGGGTCATTTAATTCCTATGGTGGAAATGAGAAATACACTCAATGCTTTGTGAAACCCTGAATTAGGGCCTAAAATCAAGGACAAGAAGAATGAAAATTTGACAAATTTTGCTAGGAAAGGTATTTGACCATGAAAAAAAATGGAGAAGGATGCTAACAAATGGGGTTGCCTTATTCAATTTTCCTTTCCCTCATATGGATCTGTACCCGACCTTACAAATAGATTGTTGCTCGAGAATGCAGGAAAATGGTAGTTTCTTATTGAATTTGCAAAAAATTTACATCAAGTTAAGCCTACCACCTACCTATGGGTTCTTTTTAGTCACTCCCAATGGTTACATAAAAAATTTGAACCAACTAGCCATTTGGGAGTTGTTTTACAAACTTTGACAAAATTTGCCATGTTTTCTCAAATGTTGCTTGACAATGTTTGAGAAATTTGTGCATATTTTGCAATTTTTTCAAATTTGGTGACCAAACTTGGTCCCAACCTTAATTTTGTGATCCCTAGTGGATCCAAACATGAAAAAAAAAAAAAAAAAAACCTATAAATAGGGGTTTGGAAAATCATTGACTAATAGTTGACCAAGGGCTCATAGGATGCCAATTTTAGAACTATAGTCTTACAAAGGAGGCCAATGATTAACCCATGGTTCTAACTTGAATAGAGGCCACTTATGACCTTTATTGAAACTCTAAGTGTCAAAGGAACACTTAATTCATTAGGATTCTCATGAACCATACTCCTCATGAGATTTGAAATCAAGTTCCCACTTTAGGTTAACTGGTCAACAGTGGTTCCATGTTGTTTGATATGTTCGTCTATCATCCAGGTAGCATCTATTGGAAGGAGTCCTTTCCATTTCACTAAGTATTGCATATACTTATTCTTCCTTGTTTTCTTCAGCACTTTGGATTCCAAAATTGTTTCTAACTCCATTGGTTTTCTTTGTGGGAGATCTGTCACATTGTCTCCATCATCCTCATCATGTGGATCCTACACATTAGTAACATCTCAAACACACTTGAAAAGGGTGAGGTCTACAACATTAAAAATAGGAGAAATTAGTTAAGTAGGAGGCAAGGAAATTTCATATGCATTTTCACCCATCTTGTTGAGGATGGTGCATGGTCAAAATTTCTTCATTTGTAACTTTTAGTATCTTCCTTTAGGTAGTCTTTCCTTCCTTAGGTATTCCCATACCTTATCTCAAATCTTGAAATGAACCTCTCTCCTTCTCTTATATGCCTTTGCTTTATATTTAATGGTGGATTCTTGTAATGACTCTTCCACTTCTGTCTACACTTTAGAGATTAGTTTGGCCAATTCCTCTCCTTGTGCACTAACTCTGAAATCAAAGGTTAACTCCACCAAGTCTAATGGACCTTTTGGATGAAGTCCATATATATTTTGGAAAGGTGTCTTTCCAGTAGACCTGTTCATTGAATCGTTAAATGCAAACTCAACTTGAGGTAAAATCATGTCCCAACTTGGGGTGTACTATTTTGTAAGGCATCTTAGGAGATTCCCAAGAGATCTTTTTACCACCTCCATTTTCCCATATGTTTGTGGGTGGTATGTTGAACTATAAGTCAGATTGGTGCCCAATTTCTTGAAGAGTATCCTCTAAAAGTGACCTTGAAACTTTACATCTCTGTTAGAGACTATTGTTTGTGGTAGACCATGGATTCTAAGCACTTCCTTAAAGAATATGTTTGCTATATGTGAAGCATAATTTGTGCTCTTGCAATGAACAAAATATACCATTTTACTAAATTTGTCCACTATGACAAAAACACTATCATAACCCTATTTTGTTCTTGGAAATCCCATTACAAAGTCCATTGAAATTGATTTCCATGGCCTAGAGGGAATTGGTAGGGGTTGGTATAGTCCTTGGTTAGTGGATACACCTTTTTCTTGTTGGAAAATAGTACAATATTCTACAAACTTCTTGAGTTCATTCCCCATTCTTGGCCAAAAATAACTTCTTTTCACTAAATCAGTGGTTTTATCTATCCGAAAATGACCTCTTAAGCCACCACAATGATTTTCCTTTATAATATTTGTTCTCATGGAACATTTGGGTATGCATAATTGAGCTCATTTAAACAAGATTCCATTTTTAATTAGAAAATCTAAAAAATCAGTATGATATTTACCTATCATCTTAGTGCATACTTAAAAAATTTCTCCAAATTCTGGATCATCTGCATATAGGTATTTTAGGGAGTCAATCCCTACACTCTGAAGTTGTATTTCCTCAACCAATCTAGCCCTTGTTCTTGGGGCATCAATCACTTTGTTTGCTACCCCCTTTTTGTGCTTTATATTGAAGGTATAAGCCTACAACTGCTCCATCCATTTGATGTGTTTAACTCCAAGATTTTCCTGATTGTTCAAGAAACTCAGTGCATGGTTATTAGTATAAACAATAAATTATCTTGGGAGAAAGTAGCATCTCCATTTTTTTAGGGCTTGTACCATTGCATAGATTTCTAAATCATATGTAGAGTATCTCTTCTTTGCATCATTTAATTTTTTTCTGAGAATAATTCTATAGCCTTACCTTCTTGGCTCAAGATTGCACCTATTGCCAAGTTTCTTGCATCTATTTCAATAGTAACTACCTTATTGAAGTCACAGAACACTAGGATTGGGTATTCGGACACTCTATTCTTGAGATATTGGAATTCATCTATAGCTTCTTTAGTCCTTTCAAACCTGGTCTTTTTGCCACCCTTTATAGTGTCCAACATAGGAGCACAAACATGACTACATTTTTTAATAAACTTTCCATAAAAAGTTACAAGGCCATGAAAGCTTCTAACATCACCTTGGTTCTATGGTGGAGGCCATTTGACAATTTCTTCAACCTTTTCTGGATCCATTTTGAAGGTGCCTTTGGAGATGAAAAACCCTAGGAAAACAAGTTCCTTCTTCATGAACATACACTTTTCCAAGTTAATCACTAACTTGTGTTGATGGAGTCTCCTCAAAACTTTCTCAACATGATCAAGATGTTCCTCTTTTCTATGACTATAAATTATAATTTCATCCAAATATATGACTACAAACTTGCCAAAAAAATTAATGAAGACCTCATTCATGAGTCTCATGAATGTACTAGGAGCATTGCTTAGACCAAATGGCATAACAAGCCACTCAAACAAAACTTTAGTTGTTTTAAATGATGTCTGCCATTCATCACCTACCTTTATCCTGATTTGGTGATAGCCTAATTTTAAATCATTTTTTGTATAGTAACAAGCAATGCCTAATTGGTCAAGAAAATCTTCCATACATGTAATGGGAAACATATATCTTATAGTGATTTTGTTTAAGGCCCTATTGTCAGTACATAACCTCCACTTTCCATCATTTTTACGGGTTAAAAATGATGGCACAACACATGGACTGAGACTTTTCTAAATCATTCCCTTCTACAATAGTTCACTAACTTGTCTTGCAATCTCTGCATGCTAAATAGGTGTCATCTTGTATGGGGCCTTGTTAGGTAAGGAGGAACCAGGTATTAAGTCTATGTGGTGACTGATATCTCTTAAGGGAGGGAGGCTTGTGGGTAAGTCACTATCAGTGACATTACTATATTTTGTTAGAAAATTATTGACTTCATTTGGTATATGATCTTTATCAATAGACCTTATACTGTGTTTGTGATTTTAGATTACGACAAAGGCTTCATTTTTAGGTTCCTTCAACACTTCCAACATTTCTTTTTCACCCAAGGTGATGACAGTAGGCTCTTTCTCTGCTTTAGTATCAGGAAGGGGATTCATGGTGAAGGTTTTTCCAACCTTGGTGATGGATTAGGTGTTCTTCCTACAATGATGTGTGGCATCTACATCATATTTCCAAGTTCTTCTTAGATGGATGTGGGAGGCATCCATTTCAACAACATCACAAAGTACTTTGTCAATAAAATCTTCTATAGAGAATTCTATCCAAGCTTGTTCAGTTACTAAGGTTTGTTGAACTTTTGTTAGCCAAGAGACATGATAGGGGAAAGGATGTGGCTTCTTAGGAAGATTTAATTTTTGAACCATTTCACTAGATACTAAATTTTCACTTGAACCAGATTCCCCAAGAAAATTACATACCTTTCCATGGTATTTGATCTTTGTTCTAAAAATATTCTTCCTTTGAGGAGGTTCTTGGCTTTGTGGTACTTGAAGGAAGACTTGTATCATCATTAAACATGTTCCTTCCTCTAGTTCTAAGTCCCTTGTATTTGCAGTATCTTCTTTCTTGTCCTCTTGAATGAGTTTTGTTCTTCTTTTTTCTTGGTTGTTGTTGTTCCTCTTCTCAGGGCATCTCCCTGCATGGTGTCCCAATTGATTGCAGTAGTAACACCTTAGGGGTCAATTTCCTCTTACTATGTTTGTTCTCCCTGTATTGAAGGGTGTTCTTCCTCTATAGTTTCCTCTTAAGTTTGAATCATTGTTTTCTTTTTCTCCTTGGTCAGGGGTCCTGCTACTATTTCCACTATACTATCCTCTATTCCAAGAGGTTCCTCTTCCTCTAAAGTTCTTCCCACTATCATTACTCTTTCCCTTGTTAAAGTATTTTTTTCATTTCCACTTCTCCTCTACTTTTAGTGCCATTTGATAACACTTGTTTACTAATATAGGGAAGTGTAGGCCAAGTTCCTCTTGAATGGATACCTTAAGACCATTCATGTACCTTGCTAGCTTTTCTTCTTCATCTTCTGCCACATTTGTCTTCATACATAGTTTTAGGAACTCCTCGGTGTATGAGCCCACATCTATGTCCTTTTGTTTTAGGTTTTTCTTCTTTCTATGGAGTTTCACCCCATAGTCTTTAGGCACATATGTCTCCTTTACCAATGCTATCATCTTTCTCTCTGAAGTAATCATACTTCTCACATTCTTCACCCTCTAGTTTACCATTGTTTTTATTGAATGAAAAACTTTTGTTATATTGATTGGTTGACTTAAAAAAACTCCACATGTCTTTGACACTCGAAAAACTCCCTTCTAAATAGATAGACAAGGATAATAACCTCTTTCATAACCATAACACACAGTTATTTGACTGTTATCAGTTAGTTACAACTTAAAATCTATTGAGATTTGTTCTCTAGTTGACACTAAAGTGTCAACTTTGACAACTTACAACCATTTATTCTTCCACAATATTTTACTAACCTTTCTAAAGGTTCATAACCCTATCAAACTCATAAAAACTCTTCTATCCCCCTACAAACCTTACTAGGCCTAAATTGCCAACATGGTAAAACTATGACTTTCGGCACTCTTAGTGCTTTTACAATATTTTATTGGATCTAGTGGTCACATTACATTTATTATAGACTCTATAGGCCTTTAGATTCCTTTACTAGACTAGGATCAACAAGATGACCCTTAATGACCCCCCTCTAGGTGCATTATAGCCTTATGGTGATATTTACCCCTATTACATTGCCTTTATAGTTTAGGATCATTACATTATGATGAATCAAGTACAAAATGGATCATAGATCCAATTACATTCACTTTTGATCTTTCAAGATCATTTATCCTTCATGAGTCTACATGACTCTCCTCTCATGCTTTTGCCAGGGTGACCTATACTAATCTCCCTACACTTTGGTTATCCTATCCTACAAAGTCTTAAAGAACATCACTAAAACATACTTTCCACCAAGGTTCATTGAATTCCCATGGTGGAAATGAGAAATACACTCAATGCTTTGTGAAACCCTGAATTAGGACCTAAAATCCAGGGTAGAAAGAATGAAAATTTGATAAATTTTAGTAGGAAAGTTATTATACCATGAAACAAAATGGAGAAGGATGATAACACATGGGTTTACCTTAATCAATTGGCCTTTCCCTTAGATTGATCCGTACCCGACCATAGAAATAGACTGTTGCTTGAGAAATCAAGAAAATGGTAGTTTCTTATTGATTTTTCCAAAACTTTACATCAAGTTAAGCCTACCACCTGCCTATGAGGGATTTTTAGGTGCTCCCAATGGTTACATAACAAATTTTAACCAACTAGACATTTTGGAGTTTTTTTACAAACTTTGACAAAAGTTGTTATGTTTTCTCAAAAGTTGGTTGACAACTTTTGAGCAATTTTGAAAATTTGGTGACCAAACTTTGTCCCAACCTTATTTTTGTGATCCCTACTGGATCCAAAAATGAAAAAAATAAAAAAACCTATAAATAGGGTTTTGGACAATCATTGACCAATAGTTGACCAAGGGCTCATAGGATGCCAATCTTGGAACTATGGTCTTACAAAGGAGTCCAATGATTAACCCATGGTTATAACATGACTAGAGGCCACTTAGGACCTTGATGGAAACCCTAAGTGCCAAAGGAAAACTTAGTTCATTTAGGATTCTCATGCACCATACTCCCCATGATATTTGAACTCAAGTTCCAAGTTTAGGTTAATTGGTCAACAGTGGTTCCATGTTGTTTGATCTTTTGCTCTGTCATCTAGGTAGCATCTATTGGAGGGAGTCCTTTCCATTTCACTAAGTACTACATGTAATTATTCTTCCTTGTTTTCTTCAGCACTTTGGATTCCAAAATTGTGTCTAACTCCATTGGTTTTCTTTGTGGGAGACCTGTCACATAGTCTTCATCATCCTCATCATGTGGATCCTGCACATTAGTAACATCTGCAACATACTTAAAAAGGGTGAGGTATGAAACATTAAAAATAGGAGAAATTAGTTCAATAGGAGGAAAGGAAATTTCATATGCATTTTCACCCATCTTGTTGGGGATGGTACATGGTCCAACTTTCTTCATGTGTAACTTTGAGTATCTTCCTTTAGGTAGTCTTTCCTTCCTTATGTATGCCCATAACTTATCTCAAATCTTGAAATGAACCTTTCACCTTCTCTTATCTACCTGTACTTTCTATTTAATGGTGGATTTTTGTAGTGACTCTTTCACTTCTATTTGCACTTTAGATATTCATTTGGCCAATTCCTCTCCTTGTGCACTAACTCTAAAATTAGAGGGTAACTCCACCAAGTCTAATGGACCTTTTGGATGAAGTCCATATACAGTTTGGAATGGTGTCTTTCTAGTAGACCATTTCAATAAATCATTAAAAGAAAACTCTACTTGGGGTAAAATCATGTCCCAAGTTTGGGTGTATTATTTTGCAAGGAATCTTAGGAGATTCCCAAGAGATCTGTTTACCACCTCCATTTGCCCATTTTTTAATGGGTGGTAAGCTGAATTATAATTCTGATTGGTGCCCAATTTCTTGAAGAGTGTCCTCTAAAAGTGACCTTGAAACTTTACATCTCTATTAGAGACTATTGTTTGTGGTAGAGCATGGATTATAACCACTTCCTTAAAGAAAAGGTGTGATATATGTGAAGCATCATTTGTGCTCTTTCAAAGAAAAAAATGCACCATTTTACTAAATCTGTCCACTATGAAAAAAACACTATCATAACCCTGTTTTGTTCTTGGAAAACCCATTACAAAGTCCATTGAAATTTATTCCCATTGCCTAGAGGGAATTGGTAGGGGTTGGTAAATTCCTTGGTTAGTGGATACTCCTTTTTCTTGTTGGCAAATAGTACAAGATTCTACAAACTTCTTGACTTTATTCCCCATTCTTTGCCAAAAATAACTTCTTTTCACTAAATCAGTGGTTTTATCTATCTGAAAATGACCTCCTAAGCCAACACAGTGCTTTTCCTTTATTATATTTGTCCGTGTGGAACATTTAGGTATGAATAATTGAGCTCCTTTAAACAAGAGTCCAATCTGAATTAGAAAATTAGAAAAATTAGTATAATATTTACCTATCATCTTAGTGCATACTTAAAAAATTTCTCCAAATTTTGGATCATTTTCACATAGGTGTTTTAGGGAGTCAATCCCTACACTCTGAATTTGTATTTCCTCAACCAATCCAACCCTTCTTCTTGGGGCATCAGTCAC
Organism: Thuja plicata; assembly: GCA_018584345.1. Classification (NCBI taxonomy): domain Eukaryota; kingdom Viridiplantae; phylum Streptophyta; class Pinopsida; order Cupressales; family Cupressaceae; genus Thuja; species Thuja plicata. The sequence continues at coordinate 408,507 of MU226835.1, read as the reverse complement.
TTTGTTTTCTACCACCTTTTTGTGCTTTATATTGAAGGTATAAGCCTGCAACTGCTCCATCCATTTGATGTGTTTGACTCCAAGATTTTCTTGATTGTTCAAGAAACTCAATGCATGGTTATTAGTATAAATAATAAATTATTTTGGGAGAAAGTAGTGTCTCCATTTTTTTAGGGCTTGTACCATTGCATATAGTTCTAAATCATATGTAGAGTATCTCTTCTTTGCATCATTTAATTTTTCTAAGAAAAATTCTATAGCCTTGCCTTCTTGGCTCAAGACTGCACCTATTTCCAAGTTGCTTGCATCTGTTTCAATAGTAAATACCTTATTGAAGTTAGGGAACACTAGGATTGGTTATTGGGACACTCTATCATTGAGATATTGGAATGCATTTTCAGCTTCTTTATTCCATTCAAACTTGGTCTTTTTCCACCCTTTATAGTGTCCAACATAGGGGCAGAAACATGACTAGATTTTTTAATAAACTTTCTATAAAAAGTTGCAAGGCCATGAAAGATTTTAACATCACCTTGGTTCTTTGGTGGAGGCCAGTTGAAAATTGCTTCAACCTTTTCTGGATCCAATTTGAGGGTGCCTTGGGAGATGAAAAACCCTAGGAAAAAAGTTCCTTCTTCATGAACATACACTTTTCCAAGTTAATCACTAACTTGTGTTGATGGAGTGTCCTCAAAACTTTCTAAACATGATCAGATGTTCCTCTTTTCTATGACTGTAAATTAGAATGTTATCCAAATATATGACTACAAAATTGCCAATAAAATCAATGAAGACCTCATTCGTGAGTCTCATGAATGTACTAGGAGAATTTCTCAGACCAAATGGCATAAGAAGCCACTCAAACAAACCTTCAGTTGTTTTAAATGTTGTCTTTCATTCATCACTTGGCTTTATCCTGATTTGGTGATAGCCTAATTTTAAATCAATTTTTTTAAAGTAACAAGAAGTGCCTAATTGATCAATAAAATCTTCCATTCTTGGAATGGGAAACCTATATCTTATAGTGATTTTATTTAAGGCTCTACTGTTAGTACCTAACCTCCACTTTCCATCAATTTTAGGGGCTAAAACTGATGGGACAACACATGGACTGAGACTTTTCTTAATCAGTCACTTCTCCAATAGTTCAGTGACTTGTCTTGCAATCTCTGAATGCTGAATAGGTGTCATCTTGTATGGGTCCTTGTGAGGTAAGGAGGAACCAGGTATTAAGTCTATTTGGTGAATAATATCTCTTAAGGGAGGGAGGCTTGTGGGTAAGTCACTATCTGTGACATCACTATATTTTGTTAGAAAATTCTTGACTTCATCTGGTATAGGATCTTTATCAACAAACCTTATACTATCTTTTGGATTGGATATTAGGACAAAGGCTTCAGTTTCAGGTTTCTTCAACACTTTCAATATTTCTTTTTCACCCAAGGTGATGACAGTAGGTTCTTTCTCTGCTTTAGTATCAAGCAGGGGCTTCATGGTGATGGTTTTTCCATCCTTGTTTATGGAGTAGGTGTACTTCCTACAATGATGTGTGGCATCTACATCATATTTCCAAGGTCTTCCTAGAAGGATGTTAGAGGAATCCATTTTAACAACATCACAAAGTACTTTGTCTTTAAAATCTGCTATAGAGAATTCTATCCAAGCTTGTTCAATTACTAAGGTTTGCTGACATTTTTTTAGCCAAGAGACATGATAGGGGAAAGGGTGTGGCTTCTTAGGAAGATTTAATTTTTGAACCATTTCACTAGATACTAAATTTTCAGTTGAACCATAATCTACAAGAAAATTACTTACCTTTCCATGGCATTTGATCTTTGTTCTGAAAAGATTCTTCCTTTGAGGAGGTTCTTGGCTTTGTGGTAATTGAAGGAAGACTTGTCTCATCATTAAACATGTTCCTTCCTCTAGTTCTAAGTCCCTTGTATTTGCATTCTCTTCTTTCTTTTCCTCTTGAATGAGTTTTGTTCTTCTTTCTCTTTGGTTGTTGTTGTTCCTCTTCTCAGAGCATCTCCTTGCATGGTGTCCCAATTGATTTCAGTAGTAACACCTTAGGGGTCCATTTCCTCTTCCTATGTTTTTTCTCCTTATATTGAAGGGTATTCTTCCTCTATAGTTTCCTCTGAGGTTTGAATCATTGTTTTCTTTGTCTCCTTAGTCAGGGGTCATGTTGCTATTTCCACTATACTGTCCTCTATTCCTAGAGGTTCCTCTTGCTCTAAAGTTCTTCCCACTATCATTTATCTCTCCCTTGTTAAAGTCTTTTTTTCATTTCCACTTCTCCTCTAATTTGAGTTCCATTTGATAACACTTGTTTTCTTATGTATGGAAGTTTAGGCCAAGTTCCTCTTGAATGGATACCTTAAGACCATTCATGTACCTTGCTAGCTTTTCCTCTTCATGTTCTGCCACATTGTCTTCATACATAGTTGTAGGAACTTCTCAGTGTATGAGCCCACATCCATGTCCTTTTGTTTTATGTTTTTCTTCTTTCTATGGATTTGTAACCAATAGTCTTCAGGCACATATGTCTCATTTATCAATGCTATCATCTTGTTCCATGAAGTAATCATACTTCTCCCATTCTTCACCCTCTCTATTTGGATGAAGTTCCACCAAGTTAGGGATGCTCCCTTCAACTTGGATCATTCCATCTTCACTCTCTAATTCTCAGGGATGTCCTCACACTCAAAGAAGCTTGTTAAGGCCTCAATCCAATCCAACGCCAAGTCTACATTCATATTCCCATTGAAATTTTGTAAATCCAACTTCTCCTCCATGGTTCTTCTCCCGATATATTTTAAGGCATCTAGAAGGGGTCTCTATTCTCTAGGATTTTTCAAATCCTGATCAGGGGTGTCATCTTCCTCTTCACTCCCTTCACCACCAGAGGTGTCTTCTTTTCCCCTCTCTACCTTTTTCTCCAACTTTTGAAGTCTTCTTGTCAAGGATACATTTTCTCCCCTCTGTTCTCTCACCACCTTTTCCAATTCAATATTTGTGACCCTTGAAGGGATCTCTTCATCCTTAGGAGTAGACATAGCTCTGATAGTAGTTGATGTAAAGTGGGCATTAGGAAGCCTCCAAAGGCTCGATAGGGAAATATACCCCTTAAATTACCAACTCAAAAGGAAAAGTGCTTCACACTTATCACAAGTCTAGAAAGAACTTTTTCCAATGTTATCACAACCCAATACCCCAAGGGAAACCTATTTACTAGGTCTCACCAAGCCTCAAACACCAACTACCTAGGTTGGCTACCAAGCACTCTAACCCAATTAACAATAATACCCCATTAAGTAAATTTCATGACCAGGGGTGACCTACATTTAGAGATATGGTCTATTTAGGTCCCTAACAACAATTTCCAATGTTTCTTTTGATCCTTTGCAACTTTTGAGACATAGTTGCTTCATTAACCCAACATTAGGTTTGTAGCCTTTTCCCGAGGGATATTTTCTTTTAAACAATATTTTTCCACATAACCCTATAATGGATTTGGGATTTAGACACCCTTTATGGCCTAATATCTTATACTTAAACACAAAAACATGAAGGTGAAGGAAAGACAGGAAGACACATCAAAATGCTTCTACAATTAGGGATAATTAGGCCTATACTTACACTAAAAGTATGTCTTGAATGCATCCAATTTGAAAAATAATGATTGTATCATGTGAGGGAATGTAAAAGGGTCTCCATTGATTTAGGGCCTTTGATGAATCCCCAAACAGGAATTATGATGATTGTCCCAATTCTATGAATGGTGCATACATAACAATATACACCTAGGGCATCATGGCAAGCTCATCTCCATGCACTTTGGTGAACCTATCCTGAAAATTATGAAGAAAATAAAAAAAAATACTTTACACCAAGGTTCATTGAATTCCCATGATGGAAATCAGAAATACACTCAATGCTTTGTGAAACCCTGAATTAGGGCCTAAAAGCTAGGGTAGGAAGAATGAAAATTTGATAAATTTTGATACGAAAGGTATTAGACCATGAAACCAAATGGAGAAGGATGATAACACATGGGTTTACCTCATTCAATTGGTCTTTCCCTCTGATGGATCTATATTGGACTGTACAAATAGATTATTGCTTGAGAATGCAGGAAAATGGTAGTTTCTTATTGATTTTGCCAAAACTTTACATCAAGTTAAGCCTACCACCCACCTATGAGGGATTTTTAGGAACTACCAATGGTTAAATAAAAAATTTGAACCAACTATCCATTTGTGATTTGTTTTACAAACTTTGACAAAAGTTGTCATGTTTGCTCAAAAGTTGCTTGACAACTTTTGAGCAATTTGTGCATATTTTGCAATTTTGCAAATTTGGTGACCAAACTTAGTCCCAACCTTATTTTTGTGATCCCTAGTGGATAAAAACATGAAAAACATAAAAAAAAACAAAAAAACCTATAAATAGCATTTTGGAAAACCATTGACCAAGGGCTCATAAGATGCCAATCTTGGAACTATGGTCTTACAAAGGAGTCCAATGATTAACCCATGGTTCTAACATGACTAGAGGCCACTTAAGACCTTGATGGAAACCCTATGTGCCAAAAGAACACTTAATTAAATTAAGGTTCTCCTGCACCAACTAAGGAGTCTCGGTGTTTCTTCTTAATCTTTTCTTGCAAAGCTTTCCTTTGGAAGATTTCTCCATACTCTTGGAGAGATTCAAAGTCTAATGTTGTTGGGTCACATTTCTGTGTTTCTATGATTTCATCTAGTGTGACTTCCAACTTTTTCTTCTTTGTTTTCTTCTTCTTCTTCTGTGTTCCACCTATATGCAGAACCATAGCCAACTTCTCTTCTTGGTCTGATGTGCTACTTGATGGATTTTGAGGAGTTGTACCTTTTTCTTACTACTCAGTGTTTTCTTGTTGGTTGTCTAAGGACATCTCCTTATCAAACTTTGGTGTTTCTATAGCTTCACCTTTTTTTTCCTTTGGTGGTATCAATTCTCTTTTTGTTCATCTACTTCTTTGTGCACTTCATCAACATCTTTCATTTGTGCATCTTTCGCGGTGGTAGCTCCATCTTTTTTTCTCCATCGATGACATTTTGTTCATTGATTATGTTCTTCTTTACATTAGATGTATATATTTTCTCATCAATACCCTTATTCTCACGTATGCTTGAATCAGGCTCGGGGGTCTTCTCCTTTGGTGAGATAATATTGATTGATTGAATCAATAGAGGCATCTGGCCCAATATATGAACTTGTGCAACATCAAATGTAGTGTCTTGTTTGTTTATTTGGTCCTTGACAACAATGACATCTTCATCTTTCTAGATTTCATCTGCGGGTTCATCAGTGATATCAATAATAGTGTTATCCACTATATTTTCCAGAGTATTGTTTGGCCATGTCTCATCTGCAACATCCATATTCTTGTTTCCCGTAGTGTCCAATTCTTCTTTGTATAGTTCTACTATTGTGACATCTTCATCATTGATACTAATATATTTTGTGCTCTATGTAGCTTGATCATCCTTGGTTTGTTGAGTTTTGGTAGGAGCAAATTGGGGTTTGAGACTTGTATAATTTTGAGGAATATCAAGTATCTTTCTCCATTTGGCTTCATCCTTTCTATCTAGGTCAAGTAAATTTCCTTGAAGCACTTGGTAAGCTCTCAACTTGGGTGAGAACCGTTTGGAGTGAATTTTCATCATTTCTTTTATCTCCTCCATTTTTTATTCAGGAGGCATGATATATACTAGGGCTCTTTCCCTGATTTCTTTCTCAGAGTGCAAGGCAAATGTCCATTTTCCTAATAATTTATCTAGAATTTCTTTTTGAATATTATCTGCCAATTGTATTGGGAGGTATTTGAATATGCACATCATCTTGATAATTGCCTCCTCAATCTTATTTTGATTCAAGGGATCCAATGTCAGCCATTTTTTGATCGTTCTATCATTTACTATACATGATTTGATGATTAACACATACACTTCCTCAACTATTTTAGGAATCTTATTCTTTTCTATGTGGACATATTCATCCTGCTTTATGCCCTCCATGTATTCCTTATTTAGAATTAGCTTCCTTCTCCTCTTTGGTTCTTTTGACTATTTTGTTGGAGGATTTGTCTTATAGGTCCTTACTTGACCTTTCTTTAATGGTGAAGGACTTGTGTCCTTCGCTGTTTGACTCCTTGTTCTTGTAGTAGCTGTAGTCCTAGGCTTCTTAGCTATTGGAGGTAATGGTGTATCTAACTCTATAGACTTGGAGTCGCTCTCCTTCTCAGCTTCATCGATGGGTGACTATCCCTCAGTCTCTTATTTTTGTTTGGTTTCCTCTTCTATAATCGATAGCCTTTTCTTCAAGTTCTTGACCATTTTATCTTTCTTTCTGTCTATCTTCTTCACAACACAGCTAGTTTTGATTCTTTCTTTGGCTTCTTCATATGTGAAAAACTCTGGTTGTGATTTATCTATTGGCTCATTTATTAGTGCATCAATTGCATTAGATGCTTGATCTATGTTCACTTCATAGTCAAGTGGATATAGCCATGTTGTCCTCGATACAGCTGACTTGATGTATGTGAAGTAATTGTCTACCATGAAACATATATCAGTCTTGAATTTCTCAATTTATTGCTCGAGGATCATTACTCTCTTCTGCATTATTTCCTTGAATCCAGAAAATTATTCATCCATTATTGACTCAAAATTATCTCCTAGTGATTTTTTAAACTCACTAATCTGAATGGTCACTAGTCTTTTTGTGTCCCATTGCACATTTCCTATTGATGGAAAAGATTATTGGAAGTAGAAGAATATGCACATGATAAGTGAACCAAACTTACATGAATTTTATTTTGCATTTATGATTGTCTTTAGGTTCTCTTCTAACTTATTGAGTATAAGTTCTGACAAATCCAACTGAGTTCCCTTCTTGACAATCTTGTAGGTTGTATCCACTGCTCTAGATGCTATGTTGTTCATCCTGCTAGCTTGAAATAACTTGTATCCTAAGACACATGCTTCAAATTTTAGTTCATCATCGGTAATAGTGGATACCTTAAGTCATCTTCCATCACATTTATCTCTTGTTTTTTTCTCTATGTCAGCCTTAGGTGGGTGCTTCAATGCTTTTATCTTATCGGTTATTGGATAACCAGTGAAAGAATGAATAACATCTCATATTATCAGTTTAGGCTCATCTATCCATAGATTTTGGTCATTGATCCTTCTTAGTACTAACCAAATCCACTCGGTCTTAAACTCTTTCAGGAACTATAGGGCATTTGTGAGCCCTTTTTCTTCCTGTCTATTTTCCTCACAACCTGACAATGCTAGAGCATTCTCAAGAATACCAGCTAGGGTTTTAACTGATGAAATAGTTTTCATAGAACTTAACAAGTAATACCATAGTGCATCTATAATCATGCAAATTTGGTATTCAACTATGTATAATGGAATTGATGCAAAATATAACTTAGTATAATATAGTTCCACACTTACTTGTTCTTCTAAGGTGGGGGTGGTGATGTCACTAGATCCATTGGATGAGGTGTCACCATTTGCATTTCTTGGTCTAGCTTCATCATTGTTTGTATCTTTCCTCCACATTTTTTTTCTCATCTTCCTGATGTCTTCAATGGTGTTTCCATTGGCAAATGTTCTGGTCTATGTCATTCGGCCTCTGAAGTCTTTCTTGAGATGACCGACTTTATGATAGTGTAAACATGCCATTCCGGGGTTAGTCTAGCCTCTAGGCTTTCTTGTCCATTGTCTCATATAGTTTGAAGAAATGTGACAAAATCTTCCACATGCTATACAATTTTCCCAAGTGTTGTAATCCCATACATATTGGTTACCGACTCTTTTTGGTTGATAGGCAGATTCTTGACCTTTAGGCTTCCATACTTCCTTTTCCTTCTGCCAGCATTCAAAAGTAGTGTGCCCATGCATTTTGAAATCAGGACAGTGTTTTTACATGTAGGTTTCCTTCTTATGTTGTTTCATCTCAAACTTACATTCATATGCTTTATGCCCTTTCTTGTTACATTTATAACAAATTCTTATGAATGAAGATGTAGATTTAGGATTACCTTTCATTTTTATCCTACAAACATTTGATGTGTGGCCTTCCTTTCCATAGTGATTGCATGTTATCTTTCTTGGTCTTAGATTTGTACAGAAATTCTTTGGATCATCTTGATTAAGTGATTCTCCATTCTCGGTATAGCCTAGTCTAGTGTTGTTATTGGCTCTCCTTTGTACATCAAGAAAATCATCCATCCTTTTATTGCTTTCTTCAGATCTTTTCATTATCTCATTATGTTGCTACTGAATTCTGAGTTCTTGTTTCAGCTTTTCATTTTCTTCCCTTAGCTCACCAATAGCTTCTATTCTTTCAATGAGTTCAACATTCATTCTATTTTCCTCTTGACTCATAAGAATAATCTGATTTGTAATCTCATGGTGATGTTTTATAAGTCTCTGTATTTCTGAATCTTTTTTTTGTACCTTTTCAGTAATCTTCCTTGTATACTCAATAGCTTGTGTTCTCTCTTGCTTAGTTTGTCTACCATTGTTCATGACTTTGATCATTCTTAACATCTGTGTCTCTTGACCAATTTGCAGATATTTCACTTGTCCAGCCATATGTTGATTGATTTCATTTAAGTGTTAGAGTAATCATTAGTTGCTTATTAATTAAATCATGTTGATTTAATTAATTAAGTTATTACTCTATGCTTAAGTTTCACTTAGGCAGCTTTATATTTCTTTAGGGTTTTCGCCTTTAGGGTTTCGGTATCCTTTATAAGGAATCATTGCTTTGTATTTTATAAGGAGATTGTAATTTGTAATTCCATTGTTGAATATAGAAACTTTTTCTGTCATCATGGATTCCCAATCTCTAGCCTTTTGGCCTCCATAGCCATTCTTCTCTCTTCTATCTTGCTTCTCTATAACAGTCTTTTCATGCAGGTGATCTTGGGAGGATTTGTCTTCATCAAATCTAACATGGTATCAGAGCTCTCCTACAGCCGGTTGTTCATTCTCTGTTGAAGCAAGCAAGGGTTTGAAGCTTTCAGAAGTTTTTCTGGTATTTCTTATTGGTTCTGGGGGGTCTTTATTTTTTGAGGCACTTTGGACCAAAACCGACCTCATGGTTGCGTCCAGAAGACCCAAAAAACCCAGAATCCATATAAGACTCGTCCATTTTGGACACCAGGGCCTCTGGAAGAATTTTTTGGCCTCCTAAGGGCCGTACAGACATGGTTTACGAGAAAAAATCATTAAAAAATCACATTTTTATGCATTTTTTTAACGCGCGCAGTTAAAATTTCAAAACCGCTGCCAGCGTGCCGTCAGCTAGCGCCCGGCGGCCACCCCACTACTCCGTCCACCGTGCTCCCCATGGCAATTTCCCTGTTGCTCCGCCTTAGGGGCGCCCCCGCCACCCGACTCTGCCATCTCCCGGCCCCGCCGCCCAGTCTACGTTGCTCCTCTCTGCGACCGCCGCCTCCCGGCCTGAGCTCCGCTCTGCCAGCTACCCTACGCTGCTCCGCCGGTGGCGGGACATTTTCAGCCTCCGCGGGCCTTCTGCCGTGGCCGCCGGTCATATGGCCGACCAGGGGCTGCGGCCCAGCCCCCGGCGCGCACCATGTGCCCGAGGGCCCAAATTTTTTAGCCACTGGGGCTCATTTTTGAGCTTTTTTGGTTTTTTGGAGGCACCTGGACCTTTTTTGCGATATCTTGAGCATACGGGGGTATTTTTGCAACTTCCATATACCGTCAAAAATCTCTTTTCGAGCACTTTTTGATGATGGAGGTTAGGGTTTTGGGTTCTGCTGTTTCAATAGCATTTTTTTCTGTTGAAGTCTGATGTCTTACTTTTCCTTCCGGGAGTCATATCTGGCTCATCCGGACTCCATTTTTGGCAAACGAGATATCGTCAGAAAGCTGGTTTAGTGTGCTATTTAGTGGCAGAGGTATTTTTTCTAGATTTTTCTCCAGGTTTTCTCTCCTCTGAGTTTGG